>JAYKAV010002553.1:1431630-1449206 GCA_035582835.1 Phoebastria nigripes | reverse complement strand
AACAGATTTCAGCCTTCATTCCAACAACAGGTTTAGGCTCCCAATAACTGACTACCCACCATTTCCAGAGACAATTTGGGCTAATTAACAGCTCTGGAAACAGCTACAGATGTACACGTCCAACTGAGCTGCTTTCAACACCCACCTTAGGTTATCTGCATCTGAACTTTAGCCTAAGCCCTAATCAACTGCTGGCGAGACTTCTCCTGACATGAAATTTGATATTGAGTCTTAACTGAGGAGGCTCATCTGCTTGATTCTCCCCAAACATTGCAAGCAGAGTAATGAGCACTGCTGTCTGCAATTAAATCTGCAATAAAGGAACAGCACTGATGTCATGTGAAGTTAGCCAGACAGCAGAAATGCACCTACTCTGTCTACTATTGACCCTGCAATACTCAGTTTGGACCCTCAGTACAAAAAAGTTATTGTAATGCTACACGCACTTTGCTTTTGCAATACTCCAGGTTTGAACTCACCACGAGTAACGAGCAAGTCTTTTCAGCAAGCCTATTCAGCACGCTGCAGAAAAATTCCTCCTAGAGACTGGAAACAATTATAACTCCCCCCCACTCCCCCGCCCATGAAAATCCAAGACAGGAAATAGTTAAGTCAGCTATTCAGTTAAATAGTTCATTTTTTTAAAAGGTTTCTTTTTAATTCCTTTTTTATTTGCTCCAGTTTACTAATTGTTATAGGCTAAGTTCCAGTGACTGCACTATTCTCTTCTGTCCTGCTTCTAGGGGATGGAAACAAACTGAACCTGGATGCTCAGGGGACTCAGAGTCAGAACAGAATTTGATGCCCCCCCACTCTAAACCCCAAGGGTGATGATGGGATTTTGTTTATGTATTACCACTTCCCTGGTGACCCAGAAGCAGTTCAAGAACAAGCTCTCAAACCATGAAAGAACTGTTTGTACAGAGAAAGCTGCCAYGTTGCTTAAATTTCAGACATCAAATACAGAGTCACTAACACAGCTTTGAAGGGGAGTATTGAGAAGCCTGAAATATTTATTTTAATATTAAATGTTATATCTTTAAAAGTCTCCTACAGTGCCAAGTGATTTTCCCTCCCCTCTCTTCCACTAAGCAGGGACCAAGAAAGACAGGTATCACTGTAACCAAATAACACTGAGCATCAGGGAAAGATCACTAAACCCAACGTTTTCCCAGAAGTGCCACTAACACAGGGTTGTTTCACAGAGGGCCAAYGCAGGCAGGCCTAAACAGCCACTCTTGCCTGCTCCATCAGATGAACCTCTGTGTATGCAAACTCCCAGACACACAAACCGCCTCAACTACAACAAACACATAACCCATGTTTGTCTTTCTTTGGTGGATCACTGGCTTCAGGATACAGATTGTCATAGTATATCAGAGTGTGAAACAACTTTTCTCAGTAATGAAAAATCCTAACACAGAGCAGTGATGTATTAAAACCATCTATACAGAGAAAGCACCTGCAGTGTCAGACCCAATAATTTATGGCCTTATTAGGAACATCTTTTTTCCTCATATTTTATCTATCCCTCCCCTGCCAATATAGTTACCTCATTCCTTTCCAAATTATCAACATAATTCCCATTATTTTGATTCAGTAACAAACAGGAGTCTCAACTCAGGACAGTAGTGGCTTATGCTGACAAGAACAGGTCTGTAAAACGCCAGTGTGAAGCTTTAAACCAAATTTATTTATTAAAAAAAAAAACAAACACAAAACAAAAAAAATTGCACTCTCCAACTAGAATCAACGCTACCGTGATGCAAGAACAAATGAACAACATTGTTGATGGGACCAGCCCAGCCCTGACATTATAAAATGGGAGAAACTAATTTGTTCTGCCTAAACCAGTCAGGTCCGCACCTGGTGCGGCGCAGCTTTCGCTCCAGGAATCGCTGCGGAGCCCTAGCCCTGATGTGAGGGCACCCAAGAAAAAAGATCCCCTCGCTCCACCCTTGGCAATGCATGCACACCCCACAAAACTGACACCCCAAAGTAGAGTTTGGGTGACTTTTTACAGACAGCTGTGCTTTGCTCCGAGTTGGGTCTAAGACAGAGGAGGAAAAGCTGTAACAGCAACCTGTATCCCAACCCAAAGTCAACTGACTGTGGGGGCTTCTGGATCCGGCCCTACATACAGTACTTTATTTGAAAATTACAGACACACACAACAGACATGACTACTGAGCAGCACAGAGGGAGAGAAAGAGAAATACAAGCACTGGGCAGAGCTAGCAGAGGCCATCAAACAGTTCAATGTGCAGACACATTCCCCATGCATCGCTGCATTGGTGGTCCCTGCTTCTACCAAGCAACTAAAAGCAAATGAAAATAACTTACACAAACATTTGCTCTCAGACCATCATATTGGTACTGCTGGCAGCTATCAAACACTGCATTTACACACAGCACTTTGCTACATGGCTAAATAGCATCTGAAGTTGCCAGAGAACGAGCCGCCAGTGATGGGAAGCCACCAGCAAATAGCAGCAAAGCTCCAGTTGGTTTTAAAAAGCTGCCAGACCTGCAGGGAAGTGGATCATGGCATGGCAGCACCAAGGCTCAGCAGTCCTGTGTACCCTTGGGAGGTGTAGGAACTGAGTGCACAGCACTTGCTTTTGCTGAGAACGGTCCATGCCGAGCGCCCACAAGATGCTTTGCTCCACTGCGGGTCTTCTGTCAGTGTAACTCTACTGATGCTCATAGACTTCTTGCCAGTTTAGACAAGAGCACGTGAAAGAAATAAGTTGGCTCCTCAAAACCAGATTCATTTGTAAAGTATTAGAGGTTTTCCAAAATCATTTAATTGATGCTATTTCAGTACAGCTGCAGAATTCAGTTTTTCTGTTTGAATGCCAAGGTCTCTGGTAATATTAAGGCTTTTTGACAAACTTAAAAACAGCAGGACAAAAGTTAAGCAGAAAGCTGAGGTACACTCCCTCTCCAGGGACATGAACTAGAGCCACAGAAGATGTACTTCCCGGAGCTCAGACAATCAAATGCTCTGGTTTTCACATTTCTCTTGCATCTTACAAAAACAGTCCAGTTTTTCAAAGGTAGTAGATTTTGCTGCTACCTGGAAAGTCACATTATTTTGGACAGATGGAAGTTTTCCTTCCGTTCAAACAGAATTTAAGACAATCCCTCTTTTGAAGAGCAAAGTTTCTGCCCAACTTTATTTTGGACCTGAGAGATCAGCCTTTGCAAGCCAAGAAATACGAAATCAATACCCAAATCAGCTGTGAAATTCTGCAGGTGAGAACCAACCCAGATAAAATGGGGACTTTTTTTCTTAGGTTAACAATAAGGAAAGAAAAAGAAACGAGGACCTGTAAAAATATTCCCATAGCTCTTGCAATAAATACAAGTAACAATACAGTATCAAAACTTGGGACTGCACCAGCAGAAGTATTTTCCCTTCTGAAGTTATCATCGATTCTGAAGCATAACAGAGGACGTAACCAGCAGAAACATACCAGAAGACAGTATCATGCATGGATGACATACAGAGTGTTTCAAGCATAGCTCAGAAGTCCTGTATTGATAAGGATGTTAATGCACATTCTATACATAATCCTGGCAACATGCTGCATAATCCTTATACTTTCAGTAACAGGTGATGCTTTTTTAATGAAAAGCAGCCATTCCCGCCCCAAACTACCCCAGCTATCAGTCCCTACCTACCAAAGGGTCCTGTTTTCATCCAGCTGCCCCCTCCCCTGCATTTCCCCTTCCCCTAAGAGTGCATGAATAGAGAATTGCAAACATTTCACACTGCACGTTCCACTCCAAGTCCTGGATGAGGGGCCTGTTTATTCTATGAATATTGCACTTATCCACTCATTGGATTTGTTTTTTTCTCAAGAATGCAGAGTATTTGGGAAAAAATAGAAAAAATTAGTAGGATACAACACAGGAAAATATGAGTTATTGACAAGCTAGCTATGAAGATCTAAAATTAAATAGTACTAGTTCTATTCTGTTAATACTAGTAATATGAAAATAATGAATGCTTTATCAAATTCCCTTGTTTTTCATATAAGATAAAAGCAGTAACTTTCTTTTTAACTGAGGAAAGCAATGAATATATATTACAATAAAATACGATTCATTAAGATCTGAAAGTGATGAAAACAATTATATAATGCCTTCGTCAAACTTTATTGCATCATAACGGAAGGAGTCTTTGGGGTGCGTATCCACAAGGGCCAATCCATTTTTTAGCTATACCCGTGCAGGCATGAAATTCCATTTTTAAGAGTCTAACCATGAGCCAATTTCAATCCTTCATTATTGTGTATTTGCTATTATTGTACACATTGATTTAAAAACTTCATGTTGATACATCAGTTATGATGGGCGTGTGCCAGGATACTTATCTTTTATCTTGAAAAGTTTGGCTTGCAAAGGACTGGTACATATGACTACATCCACCCGTTGCAAGTTGCGAGAGCTAAAACAATTAAAAGGAATTGCCTCCCACGAGGAAGGGCTGCTAACAAAAATGTATTACTCTTGCTGTTATGAGAAAGTATTTTGAAAGGGGAGACAAGGGAAACCAGCAATTAAACTTTTCAGGCATTATATAAACCTCAATAACGAACTCAGAAGTGCTCATTATTATTAAAGTTGCAGTATACAGCAAGACACAATTTTCACATTCTTAAATTTTGTTCTCTGGCATTGGAGTTTGGATTTTCTGCTGGTCCAAATTCAAGACTTTTTGGAAAGCACGGACAGCGGGCGAGAGCAACGCGGTGACAGCAGCTGCCTCTTCCCCCGGAGGAGGGCCCCCTTCAGCTGCAAATGGCTTTGCCCAAGCCCTGCAGAGCTCTTCCTCTTAACAATCTGGTTCAAGAATAAACCAGAAAAAGAGAAATTAAAACAGTACTGTTGATTTCTGCATTGAGTGTTCACTGAGGTGTACATTACATTTAAATATTGCGCTTGATCCAGTGTCAGTTCTGACAAATTTAGTAAATAAAGCTTAAGGCAACATTAACATTTTAGAAAAGAGCTAAAACACTTCTAGCACTACATTGTCCTCTGAGGCACCCTGCCAAGTTTTCCTGCCCTGCAGTCAGCTTTTCTGATTTAGCTTAAGGCCTTTCACTCTGTTTCACAGCTAACAGTGGAAAGGGCTTGCTATTTTGGCTATCAGTGGAGATGACCAAAACTAGCTGCTCGCCGATGGAAAAAATAATTCTTTTTCTGGTATCTCTCAGTTTAAAGAATCAAAAGAGAGATCAGTGAGAGATGCTGTGACAACGGTAAGATGGGAAGGGGAAAAACTGTATTGGGGGGGGATTTGCTTTAAAAGTGCCCTTTTAAACACAAGCAGTCAAAACAGCCACCAAATAAAGGGAAGCCCAAACCTAAGCTTTCCCACCAGGCGGGAAGCCCGGCATGCCAGGCGGTGGCCCACATTCATTTCTAGCATCAAGTAGGTCATTTGCACCACATACTTTTTGCTGGTGCAGGTGGGGGCAGAGGGAGGAGGGAGGCCAGGAGTGTGGCTTTGCAGCCCATCTACAGGCTCTGGCCTCTCCTCAGGGGGCCATGAAGCCTCTGAGATGGGATAAAGGAGCAATTGAGCCATGGGACACCAGGCTGCTGCTTGAGAAAACCCTTGCAGTACTGCAGGCACCCTCACTCTGTCATTCCCTGCACCGCTTAGAGCTCGGCAAACCGCCTCTCTGCAAAAGCCAGGGCTGGAGAAGTGAGCCAGCAAGGTGGAAAGGAAGCTGTAGGACAGACTAACATCTGTTACAGAGCTGGCCCGTGTTTCACAGGCAGATCCTGAAGCCCTCACGCCAACCTGAGCCTCGCAGCAAGCCCGCATCCACCAGGGACCAGCCTCATGCAAGGCACACGGCAGCCAGGCACCACAACTGTCTGCCAAGAACGGCTTTGCCACTCCAAACCCTGCAAGGACTCCTGCAGTTCAGAGGTGCTCTGGGCTCGGCTTTGCTGGATGCAAGTGCGAATATTTATAGTAGTCCGGGCTCTCCCATCTGCGTGCTGCTTTCCTCTCCCTGGGTAGGGGCTCACGTCATGCTGCACCGTACTCAGAGAATTCAGTGGCTCAATGCAGAAGATCTGGGAGCTGTGCTTTTACATCCCCGCGAAGAGATGACCTAGAGGGAATGTCTTTAAACAAAACTTTAGAATATTTTAAATAATAAGTTAATTCTTAATAAATATGTGCTTCAAGAAAATGATAATTATATACTGCACCTTTAAATAATGCACTTAGTTCTCTGCATTGGCTTCCATTTTGGTTTCTTTTATTGTTAAAGTGCATTAACTCAAAATAATGAACCACTTCCGCATCATTATTGTTAAAATAAATCATAACATTAATACGAGTCACTAAGTCACTACTATTAGTACTGCAATCTAGCAGATAACTCTATGTATTGCTCTATTTAATACTGTCCAGCAGAAGAATATAATACTTCTATTATAATCTCACAACAGCTCCAGCAGTCTTTTATGGCTGCTACCATATTAGTACAACTAAAAATGGGGAGAAGTATGAGAGACAGGGCCACAATGCCTCAGATACACATCCAGTAAGATGTAGCTAACTGGATATATACATATATAWTATATGGTAAGACATTAAGGTACAAAGAGGACCCTGCACACTGATGCAAGCTGTTGTGCAGATACGCCTCCTTCTCCTGCCACCACAATTTAAAGGGATCCCAACCAAACAGCCTCCCTCCCCATTTGGATGCAGAGAGCTGCTTGAACCACAGCACTGTTCGTAGCCAGTTGTGGCACCTGGATGTTGTTTCAGCTACCAAAAGGCTATCAGTCAGGTTAGCTGTAGGCAACTCTCTCAATGTTACCATRRAAATTAATAAAAAMMMMAAAMWAMAAAAAAAAAAAAAAAAAAGAGARAGAGAGAGARARARAGAATAACAACATATAAATTGTGTAATTTCTTTTTGGCAGAGAAACATCCCCAGATCCCCAGTAACACACGATATTGTTGTGCTATTTTACTCAGTCCCTTGATCCCAGCTATTTTACAGTCTTTATAACCTTTACCTTCCAAGCCAAATCGGTATGAAACTCTGGTGGAAAAAAGGGCATGTATCATTTTGTGAAAACCAGCAGTGAAATGGTCTGCCCCCTCCCCCTTAAAACAGATTTACAATGCTGCCTATTATTTAAAGGAACTATATATTGATCTTGAGTGATTAACAAGGCCATTAAAAAAAAAAAAAAGGCATTACTTTCTCAAGTACAGTGGGGTTTTAGCCAATGACGTTTACAGTACAAGAGTTGGCTACCTCACTAATAACTCCATATTCCTAGCCTCTTCCAATGGATGCCTCTTCCACTTCCCACCACACTACCCCCACCGTGTGCCACGTTTCAAAGCATGAGTTAAGAAAGGCAAACAGAAATGGAACTAGAAGAGGCAGCTTCTTGGTTAGATGCACTGTAGACCTAATTGCTTTGATATTAAATCTCTGAGCCTGAGAAGCCCAGGCACACTTTCCAGTACAAATGTACTTTTTGGATTCAAGTGGGAACAGAAACACATATTTGGTTCCTGCTTCAGTTTTAAGTCTCTTCTGGTAAAACAAGACAAACAAAAATAAAGTAAACTCAGAATGCACAGAAAAGACAAAAACAAAACACAGAAGAACAATTCCCCAAAAATATACAAATTAAGGATGTGCAGACTGAGTTTGATGGCTTTTTTTTCCCCTCGTAAACACTGATGTTGCAGAAGGTTACAGCTATTTCTAACTAAAACCTTGGTGGACCCTGCCAGCAGTCAGCACGCTTGGATTTGGACCAGATCGCAAAAASAGAAGTAACACATTTGACAGCTTTGTCTTTAGTGTCTTAAGGGACTTTTGTACATTTTGATATGACAAGTTTTGAGAAACTCAACTCTGGGAAGAGAATCAACCAGGATCACCTGCAGGAGTCAGGCACAGAAGTAAATATGGAGTCTACAAAGTAATTGACRTGCTTAAGCATGGGGTTTGTACGTTTGTTTTCACAAGCACCAGTAGGCATCGCTGCCCTAGAACACCTGAAATCCCAACTCAAAGAACAAGACAGAATGAAAGGAAACAAAAAGCCCCCCAACACCACCTGATTGCCTTTTCCGGTGAGTTAGCAGTAACAACAAAACACAAATCTCTCCACGATGAAAAGGCTCCAACTCTGGACCAACCAACTGTTGAGAACAGTAAGAAAAAAGTGAACATCTCCAAAGGATTAGAGTCCCTCTGTGTTTCAGAAACTTCCATTCGCTTCTAAGTTGTGGAAACGCATCCAAAACTCTTGGGTATTCCACGTACAGACAAGAACGAGGAGAAAGGGAGCCAAGATTGTAAAACAGAGTTTGGCACAAAACTCCCCAAGTAGATGCATGTGTATTTCTCTCTCACAAAAGGCACACATTGGGTTTCCTATCAATAACGGGAAAGATGGGATGTCATACCCTGTTACACATACAAGATTATTAACAACTTCACAAAAAGGCATTTGACTATGCTGCATCTTCCTCATAGTTGCTTACGACACGTTAACCCCACAAACCTCTCCAGAACACAGCAGATTTGTCCTCAGCATAGACTCCTTTGTCCYTTTGTACAAACTGGAGCACAGGGAAACGTCTTTTTGTGTAGCAATTGTTTTTTCCACATGTACACAGCAGGAACAGTATAAATTAGGGAGGTTAAAGATATTGCAATATTAGTTCTTTTTCTCCAAGTAATTTGAGGGCACCCAGCCTTTGAATGGCTTCACACCATTCATGATCTGGCAGTACCACCAGCCATTTGGGTTCCTTTCGAGGACCTCCATGCAGACACCTTCCTGAAACCCTGCAGTCTCCTCATCCCCTTCATAGTCTGCAATGGAAACATAGATGTCCTTGAGATTGTTGTGGATGAACTGGGATTTCTCAATGGGCTTTGGCCTGACTGTGGACACAGGAATCCCATTCCTCTGGGTAGGGAGGTTGGAGGTAGTCTCCGAGCCCTCTGTACCCGACCGCTCAGGCTGCTTTCCCTTTGCGTCACCAGGCTGTGACCACGCATTGCTGAAGGAGGAATTCCGACGGACGGTCCTAAGATGATCTGTAGTTGTTAAAGACTCATTTCTGCGCAAAGAGCATGACAGGTTGTTATCCTTTGGTGGTGGAGACACAAACACTGACTGTGGCCGGACAGCAAGTTGCCTCACACCATTCCTCATTTTGACTGGCCCTGATGGTTTTGAAAAACCACCAGGAGGTTTGCTTGGGATGGGTGGCGTTGCGCGTTTGCTCTGGTTGATGGTGTTCAAAGCCTGAACCCTTTTCTCTATCTTCTCTAAACTGTTTGACTTGTTTTCATTTTTCCTGTTCCTGGCAAATGAGGCATCAGTCTCTGCTGACGTGGTTTCTCGCTGGTTATCAGGGAGAGCCAAATAATGGGAAGGAGCCCAGCCTTCCATGTCTCCGTATTTCAGGTACCACCATCCACTGGCTTGCTTTTCCAGCACTTCCACTTCTACTCCTGCTGGGAAGCAAATTTCAGAATCCTGTACCTTTTGGTATGAGTCAGTGGTCACATAGAAACATCTGGAGTCATTTTCTTGCTCAGTTTTGGCTGGATGGCTAGAGCAGAAAATGCCACGGGAAGGAGCTGTAATGAGATCAGCTGAGCTCCTCCTAACAGGATCATCTTGGTTCTCAGAAGCTGTGGGGGGGGGGCTCTCAGACTCTTCACTTCTTGAACCTTTAAGTCCACCTCTGAGTTGCCCAGTTGGCCTCAGCTGACGCCTTAAAGTGCTGATATCCATCTTTTCTTGGCTCTGAGAGTCTGCCTTGTTCAGGAAGGGTTTGGGCCTAACAATTGGCTTTGCTCTAATGGAAGGACTCTGCCCAGACTCTTTCTTCATGCCTGTTCTTGGCATGCTACGTAAGCCAACATCTGAAGCTGACCTTGGTTTTGTCTCCTCGCTCCTGGAATAGTGACATTTTCCAAGATCGGGCTGGATGTTTTTGTCCGTCTTGAGCTTCACAAGTGATGATTTAGGAGAGCTGGAACATGGAGAATTCCTTCGGATCAAGGAGAGAGAGGAGCTTTTCTGAGAATCGGAGTCTCCACTAGATTCTTTATTGGACAAAGCATCTTCTACGTAACGCCTGAATCCCTCGTTCTCATAGATGGTCTCTTCTTCATGAGCAACATCTTCTGAAGACTCTCCTACTTTGAACTTTGCTTTCTGAAGTGATGACACAGGAGAGGGCTTGAGGGGCTGAAACAGTCGTTTTTCAGGAGTGCCCTCTTCACGATGACTTTCACTCACTTCACACTCCGAGTCAAAGCCAAAGGCAGGCACATCATATTCAGGTTCTTCATATTTCAGCTTGTGGGGAGAGTCCTGGTTGTCTCCTGAAGAAACCGTTCCAGGAGTTGTTCCTTCTTCAGAGTCTTTTGGTTTACTGGGAGGTGCTGGGGGAGGAACCTTTGGGCGGGTTAAAGTACTGGTTCTTCTGTTTAAATTCGGCTTCTTTCTCTTGTCAATGTAAGATGCTGGAGCCCATCCTTCCTTCTCTCCAATCTGCACGTACCACCAGCCACCAGAATTCTTTTCTATAACCTAGGAGGTGACAAGGAACACGTTACTTAGACAAAAATCTCAACCAATTGCTTTCCACTCCTCCCCTTTCAATCCAGTCCCCTTCAATAGCCAAATATTACAATTTTTCCAGCTGCACTGTTAAGGCTCACCTCTGCTTTCTGTCCTCCACGAAAGCTTATGCCATCAGAGATACAAGACTGGAACTCTGCAATGGTGTAGTATTCCACTTCCACAGAGGGTGGCTCTGGTGGTTTGGGCAACTGAAAACCCTACGGCAAATAGGAAATTTTGTTCAATTAAACCAAAGAAACAGTGGGCTGAACAGCAGTATGAAAAAGTATTTGCCTTTATTCGCTAAAACTCTTCCTTCTTCCTGTGCTACTTCCTAATGATAATTTCCCAGTTCTCCAGAATGGAAGCTGATGTATTGAGATGGGCCACAAGAGAGAAGCCTTTCAAAATACGCACTGTTCATGCCGCCTTCACCAGCTATTAAAACTGTGATAATCTTTACCTGAACAGTAAAACATTTTACTGATGGGCCATAAAGTGTGAGGTGCCATTCCAGTCACAGTAACAACAGCCCATTTACTCTGAGATTTTGTCCAGAAAGCCTCAGTCCTGGATGGCTTGCCACAACTGCAGAAAGTGGCATTGCAACAGGCCCGTAATAGGTTCTGCCTATTATCAAATATACTACCTTAAAAAGTAATCCTAATGAATTATTGCTCTTAATCTGYTGCTGGATTTTTAAACAATCTGAAATAGTCAGTGATATTAGCTAACAAGCATCTGTTGTAGCAAGAAACAAGGATAATATCATAGACCCCTATGAAAAGCTTTGCTCAGCTGAAGTGATAGGAGAAAGGAAGGACTTTACTATAGGATCAAAAGATTCCAGTTCCTCCCTATAACAGAGACCCAGAACCTCTACTCAATCCCAACACAACCTGCATTTAAATTGCATAGAGGCTCCACGATAAGCAGGACACTGCTATTTACAGCCATTCTGGCAGCATACCAGACTCCTCTAAAAGCTAAGTGCCTTTACATTAAGCTGTCACATTTTAGAGTTTGTTACAATTATTTTTAAGGTGATAAATGGGATAAGAGTCCTTTCAAGAATTTCAATATCGAAAGCTTTTCAGATTAGCACAATGCTCATCTACAGAACAACTAGATGATGGTGAAGCTTCACAGCTTCTGCACTTCACTGCTTATGGTTTTAACACAAGAACTGCAGTACGTCAAGATCTCTTGAACACAGGTCAGACCTGCCACAGACAGACACAGGACAGCCAAAGACACAAAATGATCCTAAGCCATTAACGGAAGAAAGGCAAATTGCATACTGTGCTTTATTCGCACGCTCCTCCATTTCTAAGATATCCTCGTTGTAACTAACAATCCACGTTTCATCACACACAGCATGTGGCATTTCACAGAGAATGCATCACTGCACCTTAGGAACCGTGTCTAACAATGTTATAATTGAATGTTTCTGCACTATAAATGCTGAAATACAGCAGAAGTGCAGCATAATAAAATGCCTTCAGATAATAGGATGGTTTGGATTAAATGAAGATAATTGGAAACAGCAGACATCTTCAGGGTTTCACATATATTATCAGTTATTTTTAGCATGGGATTAAGTRTAGTAGTCTTGCCAAAACAAAGTCTAATTGAAAATAATGAAAAGAGAAATAGGAAGAAAATGCTAATATGCTATTAATCTAGTTTGTTAAGAGGCATCTCAGATGACACAGAAAAATTACAAGTCACATACTGCTCATAAAGGGTACAGCAAAGATTAAACACTATGTATTGCCTAGTTATAAACACATTATTAGCATGACTGTTGTGCAAATAGACTACTGAGTAGTTCCTATCTGAAGATGACAGTCCTAATCTCAAATTGGTTCAAACTTCCAGAATTCTAGCTTTGAGGATAAACAATCATAGGAGGTCTCATTCCTGTAGCACACATCCTTCCATAAGATCCCAAGTCACTTTAAACATACATAAGAGTGAAGCTTAGCCACCTCAAAGATGGTAGCAATGGAAGGAGGGTAGACATTCCCAGTTGTTAAAGACAAGAGAAGGTAAAAAGATCCAGTCTGGGCTAAAGACACTCAGAGGAACTTTAAACCTTCTGAGTCAGCCAAACGGGCTTTAATGCTCATGCACAGAACATAGTAGCTTTAGGATGTTTTCCCTTCTGTTCAATACCTGCTTAGTTGCGGCAACATTTTGAAAAAACAGAAATCCCCAATTAACATTAGGATGTCCAGAGGTCTGCTCAATACTTGAACAATAAAATGAACAGGCATGCAAATAAAGGGTCTCTCAGGTACCCCCTACACCTTGTACAGCTGTAGAAAGTCTCATAAAGCACCCGCACACCTACCCCACTGCTAACATATACCATAAAACAATACAAACCAGACTGGATTCTCTTCGTGGGGGCGGCCTTGTTCTTAGATTTGGAGAACCTGAGCAGGAAAGGGAAAAGGGAGAGTTTATTTAACTTTGTAAGTACTGCTAAACACATTTTTCAGCAGTTCTCTGCTGTTACACAGTTTGAGAATATTAGAAGTCAGTATTTGCAATATTTAAGGCATCTCTATGAAACAAGATAGGAAACTATAAGGGTATATTAGAAATACCAAGGTAGCTTAGCTATTCATCTCAGCTAAGCCAGCAAATTTAAAAGGAAATCACTGCCAGAAAGTAGTGGATTATATTTTCTGCTGGAACTGACCAGCTCTATTGGAGATTGGCCAGCAAAGAATTGGCTTAATACCTAGTTTTCCCCCCAGCAGTAAAAATAATCCATTAAATTAATAACACTCACACTGTCCTCTATTATAGTATCTTGCCATTCCTTGCACAGACTAGCGTTAGCATCTGCATTTTGCAGATGAAGTAGTAAAAACATTATAGCAACTTGCCCCCAGGAAAACAGCAGAACAAATGCAAGAGAAGACATAGGTGGTCTCCTTAACACACCATCACATCATCTGCATTACTGGGGGTGGGGGGCACATTTTAGAGTGTTCAAAAGGAAAAAATCTTCTCTGGCAAAAAAGAAAAAAAAGTAAACACGTACTGGCTAAGATAAAGAAGAACCAGCCAGCCCTTGTATAAAGAGAAGTTAAAATTTATCACTACTAATGAAGGACCATGTCCTGGAGCCCCTGCAGATCTACAGACAATGCAAAGATCTGCTTGTGTGGACTCAGCTATAAGGCCAGGACACATGGGACCTTAGCTGACAAGTAATGCCAGCCGTGAAAGGTAGAAAACAAGAATTCATTGCAAGCCAGTGGAAACCCAAACTACTTTACTGCCTTACTTATTTGAGCTCTTTGTGGTGCTATTCTTGCTATGGCTGGGGATCCCTGGGCCAGTTTGGAAGCCTGCTTGTCTGGGGTCATCATCGCATTGCCATTAGAGTCATTGCACAGGATGGGCAAACTGATTTCCTTCTTGGTGATATGGGTTTCTGCAGTCTCGTTTTCTGCTTGAGTTTCCTTGTCAGTRGATGATTTCTTGTTCAGCAGGTTACTGATCTCCATGATGTTTCCTATGATTTCCACTGGCCCAGTTAAGTTCTTTTTCCTAGATGGAAGATCATCTTTAGCCTTCTTCAAATACGAAGCTGGGGCCCAGCCCTCTTTGCCCAGATACCTGCAGATGCAAAAGGAACCATCATCACATCAAACACAGCCTTCTCACACATTTCAGGTATATAGCTAAGGCAAAAGTGATAGATGATAACATAAAACAAAATTTGTGGTTCTTGGATAAGCTTTTGTGGTCTCCATTTATTACCTATTGATTAGGCCTCTCAAAGTCAGCTGAGCTAGCAGTGAACTGTGGACTGCTGTTAAAAGCCACTAATCATCCTAAGGAAGCAGTCTCTCTGGATAAGAAACAGTGTTACTCACAAGGCAAAGGGCTTCACCAGTTTGTTTTATGCCACGCTTAGACAGTACTAGGCAAACTCAGTATTTTCCCATAGAGCAAAAAAAGCAAACTAGTGAGTAAAATATTTTAATAGTTTTAGTACTTCCTAGTGGCAACTCACAATGGAAAAGGGCTAAAATAAGGGTGTACAGAGCCCAGTACAGAGCCCCTATGTCTGCAGTTTAAGGCCCTTGTGCAAGCCTCCCCCCCTTGCAATTATAACGAACACTGCCCCTTCTCCCATAACTCTCGAGTCCTGTGTCATCAGCTTCTCTTATGGAGAATATGGGACTCAAACTACTGCAGCTTCCTTTAGCACTACAAGGTTGAGAAAAAATTTGACTAAGGAAAAATGGCTTTGACGGAGACTCATTTTCCTGAACAAGCTAGGGGCTATTTGAAGAAATAAACTGGGAAATCTGAACAGACACCTGAATCCAGTATGTGTTCCCGGAGCACTAGCCTGAGCTGCTCATGCTACACTTCAAACTGAAGTCATTCTTCCACAACTGGGCTTTTGGGAAGATGGTTTTTCTAACTCCTGCCATTCTTAACACCTCAGCAGGGATTTCAGATTACAATCAGACTCCAGGGAGGACCACGTGGATGAACTCTGCTTTCCCTAATGAAACCCTAACTTGCTACAGAGTGAGTCACTGAAACCCTTCTCTCTTTAATCTCTCAAGATACAGTTCAAGCGCCTGCTTTGGGTAAGTGGGAAAGCAGACACCATTAAAATCCTGGTGCTCAGGAAATCTGCAGGAAATACAAAGGTTAAAACAGTAGGACTCTCAGGCTCTTTAATGCAAATGGAGACTCATTAGACAGCAGAGGAAGGAGCTGGGGGGGCAGGGGGGAGAATATCAGCAAATCACTCCCTGGCAGATGAGCAACTTTGTCATGCCAACACTTGGATTCCGAGGTCTGCACTGAGATTTCTGCACCAGGGCACACCCTGGGCTCATTCACCACATCCAGACACTCAAGAAAGGCACTGGGACTTTATAGGGAGAACAGGAAAATGCTGTGTAGGTTTGCTTCCTCAGACTTCTTCATTACTCTTCCTGTACAAAAGCAAATACAATTGCTGTACTTCTAGCAATGACCACAAGGACCTCTCTGTCCAAAAATCTTGCCTTTTCTTCCCCTCCCATCTAGATCAGCCAGGACAGTAGAAATGCTGCCTCTCCCTACATACCTGCCTTCTGTCACACATGAAGGCAAAGATATGGCATCTCTCCTGCTCAGAGAGTTTAGCGACGGTTTTCCAAAGATTCTGGTGTCAAAGCATCCCAACTGCTCTGAGCTTTGTTTGCCTCATGGAGACTAACAAGAAGTAGCAAAATGGTAATGACTTGATTTGACTTCCAACAGACACACAGAATCCAGCCATTGATACTATGTCAAGATGCAATTTGGGTCTATTCAATCCTGTCCCCTTTGAGGCTTTTCTGATAAGCCTCAAACCAAGACAAAAAAAAAAGAAAAGAAAAAAGGCCTCAATATGTGCCACGTCCCCTATTGTGGCAAGGCATCTCTCACTGCCATTTTCCAGCCCTGAAGACTTTTGGCTTCATCCCCTTTTGCAGTAGACGGCCCTTTTGCAGAGCTACTGACCAATGCTTTCTGCTGCCTGTGCATCAGGGAAGATTTTTTTAAAAGACATTTATAACTTTACATGATCTGGAGATACAAAGGTTTTCGTCTGTGAGAAAGCCACATTGGCCAATGCACCGAGCACTCCAGTTCCAAAGATTACTTTCAACAGAGCTTGATTGTGCAAAATCAGCAAGAAAAAACAGTTTACATCCATCTTAGTTTGTGGGAGACTTAACATGTTTAAGATCAGAAAGGCAGCCACAGGCAGGTTCTGTACTGGCTCGTTAGTTCTCCTGCCAACTGTACGTATTTGGATCAGCCCATATAACCCCACTGCTTCAGACACCTCTGATCTCAGATAGTTTCTCCCAATGAATAGTAGCAGCAATAGCTGGACAGTTAATAACTCTGGGCAACATACCCGCAGTAGAGAGGCTGTTGCTGGTTATTTCTTCCTGTGAGTTAGTAAATTCAACCTGAAGTTAATGCTGAGCAGTAGTTGCCAGCAACTGCCAGTTTATTTGTGCAACGTCACAAATAAAAGCTACTTACATAAGTCAAATAGGCTTACATTTTTCACCTTAGTCCTTGAATTTAGTAATCTCAAAGCCCTTTGCAAACATCACCTTAGAAGACTACTTGATCTCCCCATTTTATAGCTGAAAGAACTAAGGCAACTGCTGATCAGATTCAGAGGAAGTCCTGAACCAGTAACGATCTTCATTTCACATCTAAGAGTTGAATCACAAGTATCCTTCCTTCCTTTATATTTACAACCTACTGGAGACATTTCAAACCTTATCCTAGGTTCCTCCTCATTTCAGTGCCACTAACACCTCCCAACTACACTTCGTTCACATGGGCTGAGGCTCAGAACGAACCACAAAATGAAGATGCAGGCAAGTAACAAAAGCTTTACTTAGCATATTGCTACTTACTTGGCCTGCAATCCACTTGGGCACCATGAGATTACCTCCCGGTGACAGTAATTGATACAAAGAAAGATCTAAATAATGGATCCTAATGCCAGCTATGATCATACCAGGAAGCACACAGATCCACTGAACTCAGTAGAACAGTAAGAAGGATCCCAGGTCAGAGCCTTTCTTTCACTTCTCCAGAGTCCCAATGATTTTTTTAAAAAGTCATAATGCACACAGGGCAAAATAAAGGAAGACACAAATATTGCCTCTAGCTTCTACAGCATTGAATTGGGAGGGTTGCAGAATTAGGTGCAGTGATTTGGTTCCTCGGTGATTCCAAAACCCTCCCTGTTTATATTACATGAAGGAAAAAATGGATTCAAACCATAGGAATGTTAAAAAAAGTCAGAAGTGCCTCTGTGAGTCTGAGTCTTAGAGTCACATCTGCTTTCCAGCTCCAGAGCACTGGAATTA
>JAYKAV010002553.1:1416820-1431594 GCA_035582835.1 Phoebastria nigripes | reverse complement strand
AAGAAAAGAAAAGAAAAAAGAAAGAAGGAAAAAAAAAAAAGAAGGACAGGAAATGAGGATCAGCACATGGCCAGGAATTTGGGGAAATTACATATTTAAGGTGGAACAAGCTAATGTCTTTAAGGTGGATTCCATTTGCAAGCTGCTGGATTTGTTTTTATTTCTACACATTGATGTGTGCGTTCAGTTACCCAGCCCAGCAGACAACAAGGCAGCAGGATTCAACTGCAGTCTCTTCCTGTTCCTTCTCCCCTCAGACTCACTGCAGGAAAAGGAGTTGCTCCTTTTAAGGCACTCAATACCCAGAAAAGAGTATTTCTGCAGAAGAGGAATCCTTTTCTGAGTGGTACCTAACAGTATTCAGAGCAGTTWAAGTCTAATAAACAGCACAAGAAGTTGGAGATCAGCCACCCAGGCTGCAAAGGACCAGCTTGCAGGGATGGATCACCACATCAACATTTCCAAAAGCGTTGCCCGTTGAAAAAAAAAAAAAACAACCAAAAACAAAACAAAAAAACCCCAACCTGTTTCTAAGAGTTTAATCCTCCAGCAAGACTGCAGCATAGTGCTCCAGAGCAGCAGAGAGGATGATGGCTGACACCCAACACACTTGTCACACACATATAGGGATCACCTAACCCACTTTTCAACAAGAGGAGTTGCTCAACTCAAAATGCCTTTTACAAAAAAGCCAAGGGCATGCTGCATTCCCCAACTACCATGGGGCGGCTGGGGCATCCACTGTCCTTCCAGCAGATCGCCATGAAGGAGCCACTTAAGCCACTGCAGCAAGTGTCACTGTCCACCAGAACGCACTTCTGCTAAAAAAAAAAAAAAAAAAAAGCGTGTTTTGGGTTGGCCCAAAGGAGTGTGTGAGGAAAAGGGAAAAAAAGAAATTCTGCTTGTTGTAGAACTGTTAATATGGCAAAGGGAAACCTACAGTAGTAACAAGGCTGCATTTCAGAAGGAGAATACCAAAATAAACTAGAGATGTCTTGCAATGTTTCTCCCCTCAGAAAACCTATGTGCTCTTGATTCCTCTATCTGCAACTTTGGATTCCACTTCTGTGAGTGATTAAAGGAGGAAAAAAGATGTGACCTGACCAAACCCAGGCATTTTTGAGTTCCTCCTATCTAAAGTGCCTTCCTGGCTCCACTGCTATCTTTATTAGCCTACTCCCTCTATGGGAGCATTAGACAGAAGGAGAAGAAAAAAAGGAAAAAAAAAAAAAGAATCAGTTTTCTAAGTAAGGGACATCAAGAAAAACAACAACATTGCTTCAGTCAGCATCTTCATAGTCCTCATTCATAGCTGATAAATCAAGCAGAATTCAAACAAAAGCAAGTTATGGCTCGGRGAGGGAAAGGGGAAAAAAAAAAATCACTATAATTACAGGCTCAATGGAAAAAGATGACTAGATGAGATGTTTTGCACTGCCCAAGAGATAAACCTCTGTTTTTAAGCTACCTGTTGTATCACATCTTGTTTAAACAGAAATGGGATGTCACAGCACTGCTGGATTCACACACAGATATAAAACAAGGGGCAGAATCATGAAAGAGCAATAAAACTTAAGTGCTGCATGAACCTAGATGGAGAAAGCTCTCATTAAGTACTCATCCTGACACCTTGTATCACTGAGACATATCTAACCTACATTATCCCTATAAGCATTTAAAAAGGGGATTCTTAAGTCACAAGTCTCCTCTATGACTCCTGTTTCAAATACATAAAAGTTTGATACACAATGATAACTTCACCTGCCCTTGGAATCCAGTCCCTCTACATTAGGAATATCTAATGTGGATAGGCAGAAATCAGACAAATTAGTTGAAACAATCAATAAGTTTGGAAAAGGGCTATAGCCAAACTGATCTGTTATATCCCTGAAAATGGCACTACCTGCCCCAAACAGCTCAAGAGATCACAATCAGCCTTTCAGCATTGCTATAAATAGATTTAAACATGTTGCAGAATAACTCTTATACTGGAAACACATTAAAATTACAACAGAAAGCCTTGTTAGGTGTCACAGAGCTTAGATATGGACTTTTAACTTGAAAGAAGAAAAAAAAAACAAAACAAAGCCCCTACAAGTTCAGGAATTTCCCCACTGGAATAGTCCACAGCTTTTGCAGACACTGTAGTGTTACTTTAATCACCATTGTATCATCTTAGCCTTTTCTTTACATTTCTTCAAGAGGCATTATGAACAATTTGGGCTTCCTTGCCCAGCTACAGAATTATTTAAACACTAACATTAAGTGAATGATCAGAAAAGCTCATTGTTACAGGTTCTGCAGCAATCTGGCTGCACGGTTTCTTTACCTTATGTACCACCATCCTTCCAGGTTCTTTTGGATGACCTCCACGGTGACCCCTTTTTCGAACCCAATCTCATCCTTCCCCTGGCTGGCGTACGGCTGGATAGTGACATATTTCTCTTCTAGTGAGGGGAGAAAAGGCAACATCAGTTAGGGTCAGAATCAGTCCAGCTGTTTTTCTGTTCTGCTTGCTTTTAAACTGTTATGCAGTGATTACGTGGAGCCATTACAAAAGGCGGAGCCCTGCTCAGGGGCCCACTGATTATTTACGCTGACGACATGATAGATAATAAGCCCCTTGCCACTACCCTGCCGCTGATAATCACAAACTGTTTCCATGCCAATAATGACACAAAGTCCCCAGAGAGCTTCCCCCCTTCTTCCCGCCCCCCATCCCCCTCCAAGTTCCTCGAGCGGGTAAGGGAGAGGATTTGAAGCTGGACTTAACTCCCATACTGTAACTTGACAGAATCAACCTGGCTGCCAAATCAGCCAAGCGTCACCGCGGGAGCTCCAGCCAGTTGGCTCTTTTGAACACGCACATGGCTGCACGAAGCATTGTGTTACTGAAACCTGAGCCCTGCATCCTGAGAGGGACCGATCCTCACCAACTCAGAGGGGCTGGCCCATCACGCTGCTCTCCTTGCACCTCTCAAACAGTCTGGGTCTACAGCAATAAGCTTGAAACAGCATTAAAAAAGTGACAAACGAATGTAAGGGTTTTGCATTTGATGGGAGACCATACAGCATCTTGCATTCATGGGTTGTGAAGTGTTTTGCAAACATACTTCTGCTAGACCTCACTCCAGAGAAATACACGGGTGGCAGTGGAAAAGGAGGGCCAGAACTTAAGACACATACTTCAAAAGCACAGGCTAGATTTCAAGTATGGTGTTTGAGCCAAAAACTTAGCATCCCTATTCATCATCAGCTGTCCCCTTCCCGGCTGGGCAGAGGTGAGCAGGAGAGCAAGCCAATGAGCAGAGCAGAACAGACACTTTCTCAGCATCTTCCTCCACCCACCAGGAGTCATTTACTGTAGCATTTCCATCACGCTCAAAGTCAACCTTCTCCTCTGTTAGGTTAAAAAAAATTACAACTGGCATTGCAAACTTGAACTACCAGCCTTGCTCTGCAGCGGCAGACACAGAAAGTGTTACCAAACCCCTCTCCTGAACCCAAGCTACAGTGCATGTAACAGCGTGAGTTTCTGTAGCTCAATGAAAGGCAGGGAAGGCAATCAATAAAGCGCACCCCAACCGGCCTTCCTAGCACTTTCTACTGGCAGTCGCAACAAGGCATGGCCAGGAACAAATAGAGGGTTGTCAGTGCACAGGAACAGGCAGGAACTTAAATGAATCCTGAGTTCCTGATCACTGCAAAACAAAGGAGCTATGAAAAGGTTGCAGCAGCTTGAGGCAAACACTCTTTTGGAGAGAGTGAAGCAGACCCAACCATCTGTTTGGTTTTGAGGCTCAACTCCATTTTGTTGCTGGGCGAAGCATGGAAGCTTTAAAGAAAAAAACAAAACAACCCAAACCTTACTGAGACAAAGTAAGAAATAATACCTCAGAAAGGGGAAAAAAAAATGTTGGCAGAGCATTTGATGGCAGAAAATTCAGCAAAGCTACATCTCTGAAGTCAACTTCCCTTGACAGGGCGCATTTGGATCCTTCTAATTCTGATGGGGTAAATCCTGTCAAAACCTTTGCCTCCAAGAGGAAAATATTCTCTCCTGCTCTCCCCTAGGAGGGCTGCTTTATCTGTTTTATCACTGGTAAGGAATTCCAGCTAGTTTGTAATTAGCACCATCAGGACACAACACCTTCCCACAGAAAAACTCTACTACAAGATGGGGCCTGCCAAATGAAACCTGGCTTCAAAGTCATAGGACAGTTTTCCTAGCTGGGTTTCTGTGCTGTGTGGTAAAGGCGGACTCATTTTTCCTCTATTTCAAGTGACTGCTGCTGAAGGAGTTACGTGCCCAGTTTCCACTGCATGCAAAGCCCCAAGCACTAAACTGAACTGCAGAAGATCCCTGGGCAGCTAGATCTTGCCCCTGAGAGGAGAGGGCCAAGGGAAAGTTCAGGTGCACAGAGCTGCAGCACTGTCCAGGTACACATTGCTTCAGGCACTTCCAGGGATGTTTCTAGGACAGTAATAAAGAGCTAAGCCACGTGTTTGCTGGGCGTTGGAGGAAGGCCCTGCTTTGTCTCTCCCCCATACCAAAGCTGCTTTATAACCCAGGCTATCAGAGTTCACCCTTGCCACTACAGCTACAACAGAAGTTTCTCTGTTTATCTTATTTTTCCTCCACATAAACAGCAGTCCCTGCTGCAGCTAAAGCCAGCTACTCAGCTCCTCCTGCTGGGCAGAGTGGTCTTGCTATTTAGGGATGTGACCTTCCTCCTTCTGCAGGGGACAAGGTAGGAGGCCACGAGTGAGGTGCTCACTCCTGGATTTCAACACAACTTTTCAAACTCCTGCTCCAGCAGGACTTCTCCTGTGTGAAGAATTGAGACAGTGGTCGCCCATCAAACCCAACAGCGTTTCTGAGTCTGATCGTTCAAGGGCAGTCAAAGTTTGGGTGAAAACTTTGATGCAATCACTTTCCAAACATTAGATCCCTTCCTCCCCCACACAAACCCACTCTCTCCATTTCAAATATAGATGAGTGGCTTGCCAGGGAAAAGGACAACAGATCCATGCAGGCTACTACAATAGCCAGCAAATTCTGCAAACACAACTTCTGGGCCTGCAGCTATGCATGTGGGCACACATCACTGCTCTACCTGTTCATTACTGCCTTCCTCCCAGCCACTGACTCCTGGACTTCCCTTCCAGTTAGTTTCAAGGTAAGGCAGAAGAGCAGAGATATCCTCCAACTCCTCTCATTCTGGATGAAACGGGCCAGGAAGGACTGACCATGCTTTTGAGGTGGCGCATTGAAAAAGCAGCTGCCAGCTGCAGGGAGAAGCCACATCCCCAGCTGAGAGAGCTTCAGCCTCTTTCCTGAGCTTTTCACCATTGCTCAGGTTTACTGAGGAGAGAGACTGCTCTTGAGCAGCATTCTGCTGCCAGTACTGAGATTATTGCTTTGCATGTTGCTGCTCTCACCTTGCTGCCTTGCACACACCACACTTGATACCACCCATCAGTGGCTCTGAACGAACAGAGACACTGACCAGCTCTAGAAACTGAAACACTCAGTTGCTAAGGAGGATGAAGCCCCATCCAAGTACTGTGACACTGGGATGCACAGGTGAAACTGGTGGGCTTTTCTGAGCTGCCACTGTCTTAGCCCGTCCATGAGCACCTCTGTTGCCTAGATCTTCAGTCTTGTGGCTTTCAACTCAAGACTACTGCTCTTTGAGAGGAGAGCCTTCAGGTGATTCCTCCCTACACAGAGGGAGGGGAGAAAGAGACTGAACGGAAGTAGGAAGGGAAGAGAGAAAACAAGTTCTTCCATGAAGCAAGACAACCAAAACAGTGTTAAAAATTCACTTAGAAAAGAGGGTCCTACCATGTTTTTGTTTAGCAGTTCTATTTTTAAACCTACAGATCAAAAACAGGAAGCCACCATTACAATTTCCCCTTGCAAAGTGCTTTCACAGCAAAAATTACAGCCGTTTCCAAGATTACATATATTTGGTTTCTTTCAGTGGCGCAGGGGATACCACAAACATACATGAGGTTTGTAACTTAAACAGTATTCTGGAGATATGGGCCCCCTTGCAACCAAAGTGTAATTCTGTGTTGCTTCTCAAAGACTATCTCTAGCCAGTGGATGTTTTGTATAAACGAAGATTTGCTGAAGGGAACAGCAGAGCTTTCAGTGGATGTGTCACTTAAGAGGACTGATGTAGCATTCAACAGATCAGATTACTATTCAAGAGTCTTTAAGAGAAGATATTTGACACTTCATGAATGATACATAAGGTTACTGGAAAGACTTAGCACAGATGAACGGTTTCATGAGAGAATCAGCAGAGCATCAGCCAGTAGAAAGACAGGCTCTGAGTTACAATGACAAATCTGAAATATCATGCTGGTTTCATTCAGATACTACAACAGGCAATGGTATAAAACACAAGTCAGTGAACCACCCCAAGCCTACCAAAGTTGTATGCCYAGATCTACAAAGAATACGAAAGTGTTTAATTTTGATTCATTAAGTTTTGACTTAACAATTACCAGCAAAAAAAATGCAAACAAAAGTATAATTTGTATTCCCCAGCTGCAGCTTCCATTACATCAACTTCACTGTTGAGGTCAAGTGGGCAGAATAAACTTTACTATGTGCTACAAAGCACATACATCAGCTAAAAGGCTGCACTTTGGAAATAATGGGATGAGAGTCCCACTCCCCTTCAAGATCTGCTGAAAATGGCATAAAGGCACCTCTATTCTTAACATGTAACACCCAGAGATCTGTTAATAGCTCAATTAGCCAACTTCACTTATATTTCTTTACTTCTAATTTGCAGGTCAAAGATACCTTCCCCAGCTGAACTGAAAGAGGTACCTCTACTGGAAATTCAGCTGCACTAGTAAATCTGAACAAGGCATGCATGAAGAAGCAAAGCCTGTTTGGCAAAGAGCTATGACACAAATCTGTCACATCATGCGTTATCCAACTGCAACCCACTTAGCTTGGAAGGAAAGGATTAGTATGTGTCATTCTCCCCCCTCCCTGGACACAGACACTATTTAAAACATGCACAACAAGAATTTCTGCACTGTTTGGACTACCCAACTCATACCATCGACTTGTAGCTGTGCTCTGCCTAGCCCTCCCAGACACCCTGGCAGCCCAGCACTCAGTCCACTAGTTATTCCAAAACCTCACTTCCCTATCAATCTTCTTCCTCCCCAAAGAAAGGAAGGCTTCTCTTTAACTCTGGTTCTACCTAAAGTCTCCTGAAGACAGACAGTAGAGGCTTGGGGCCAAAATTTAGAGACAGATCCTGGTGAATCACTGGGAAAACAGTGTGGACAGCAGAGGACAGTTCCCACGTCCTTGTAACAGCCCACAATACTACAGAGAACGCTTTTTCAAGCAACTGAGATTTCCCCCCAGCAAGCATAGCAGAGGTTGCTGCAGTCCATCTGAGAGGTGTGCATATATACAGGACAAAGCATTTGAGCTGTACAATGCCCTGCATTACAGCTATGTATAGTATGTGGTTTGTACAGATGTACGCAACCATGCTATTTTCAGCAGACCAGGTACAAGGAAGCCAGTGGTATTTGAGAGTTATGGGTCACTCCTTCACAAGCCACAGCCATCTAATGCCCTTCCATGGCTGTTAGGAGAAAAAAAAATGCCAAACCAACACAACCATTTTGCATCCCCTCCAGCAGCATAACAGTGCTCTGCCAAGCTGAGCCTTTCATATACACAAATAGCAATAGCTTTAAAACTAAAAAGCTGCTTTAAAAAACACAGTTTATGAATGCACGCCTAGTGCTGCAGCAGCTGAGACCATTCCCTTCTCCCTCCTTCGTCCTGCCTCACACCCGCCACCTCTCCTTGCACAGTTCATGACTCTGCTGTGAGATGGACTTGAAGCCAACCTGACCAAGGAAAAGTTAGTATAACCCTAAGCCTGGTTTGGTTCACTGCAGATCTGCGTGAACGTAAAGGAGAAGGGAAGATGCTGGGAAAGGTGAGAGTGGTTCGTTTAGTGGTGGCACCACAAACTCTGTGTAAAACTTTTCTCTGTACTAAGCCAGGCCAGTTTCAATGCAGCTTCACTCAATTTTGAGGAAAAAGGTGCATTTCTGAGACTGCTGAAAACAGAGTCAAGGCAACCCATACAAAACTTGATCTAAACCCAGGCTAGGATAATTTAAGAGTGCCCACATATCTTCTCTCACCTATTTTAAGACAGAACTTAATAAAGTGCAACTTTTTGCATAAATAGGATTTATAATACAGCTCTTAAACCATCATATGATTTACAGCAGAGCAATATGACCTGTAGGCACCTTGGCAATGCTCATCAAGTAGTAAAAGGTCACCCTTGTAGCCACAGTGTAGTGGGGACTGAAATATTTCTTCCATCTCGCCCAGCCTGTTCAATGGCTATGATACAACTTACTGGTTGCAGAAAAACTAGGGATGCTACATTTAACTTGTTAAAGTTTAGGAGGACTTAATGCCAATGACATTTATTTTTGGATAATGGCAGACCATGACAACAGTGCTTTGTGTTTTCTCCTTTTGAGTAGGATTATAGCTTGTAATTAAAGAGCCAACAGATGTGTCCATCCCATCACACTCCCTTTAATCAGCATATACCCAAATAGGTTTCCTTTTGTTTCACCTGTTGTATTTCTGTCTACTAGTAAAAGAGGAATCTCAAAGAATTTTTAGGCATTGGGCATGGCATTTTCCATATCAGGAGGTGACCTGCTAAGACACCTCTCCAACAGGAAAAACCTCAAAACAGCTAAGATGAAGCTCCATCCGTTCCCGAAGAAACTGTACCTAATTGTCTGACAGAGCAAGACACTGAACTTGACAGCCTGTGAGGCTCCTCCAATGCCATCTGTCAAACCAGAATTTCAGATTTTACACGTGCGCTTGTGCACACACCTACTACACATTAAAGTTATGAGGTGTCTTGAGAAGGCAACGTGGTCCCTCCTCTGGCTGTCTGGATTTAGACTTACTGTCAGGTCAAGGAAAGCAGACCTACAGTTTTACTGCTTGAGTTGTAATGTAGAGCTTCAGTAGTGCTTTCCAAATCTTCCTTATTCAATCTTCCCAATTCCCTTGGCACTGGTTATTTCAGATTCCTCCTAGTCTATCACCAAGGTAACGGTTCCTTTCCCCAGTATCTTCAAAATCCTCTATCACTGCTGCTCCTCACCGCTAGAGCCCTGATCTGGCCCTTCAACCTCTTCTGCACAGCCACTACAGCTACCTCCTGCCTCCTTTGCTCCCTTCCCAGACTTTCATCATGACGCTCTTGCCCAAGGCTCTTGGCACAGCAGCACTCTGGTACTTCAGCCAGAATCTTACCAAGTGTACACCCAATTAGTTGTCCCATCTTGAATTTTCAAGCCTGTGTGCTGTGCCTTGCTTTAATATCCTACTACACACTCTCACATGTTACGCTCCCTTTGGATTTCCCATTCCTCCAAATCCTTTCATCTTTTCCCACTCAGCCCCATGCCTTTCTTATGATGCCTCAATCAAGCCGAGCAGGCTGCCTCCTCCGTGGTATCAAATAACCTGAAACTCTAAAATCCTTCCTAAAATAAGCCTTACCTACTCTGACTTCCTGCCTTGCCAAACAAGCTTAGTTTTAGTCCTTTTCTAAAAGCTTTTAAAAATACCAAATAAATATCTCTTTCTACCATGAAAAACCTTTTGGTCATAATAAGATGCATGCCAAATTGCCACTTGCCCAGGCTCCTTTGATGCGCAGATCTCATTCTCTTTGTTTAGGCTGTAAACTATTTGGGACAGGAACCTTGCCTTTAAGCAGCTAAAATACCATGCACGTTTCCAGCCCTGCATAATCAGTCTCATCTCTCCCAGGCAAATGGCCAGCACTCATATGTTTCTGCTTCCAAGTTCTAAGCACCCTGTTTTGCCTACCTCTCCACCTATATTTTATAAGTTTGCTCTTTTCTGCCTCCATAAATAAGTGTGGAAGTTATCTGCAGCACTTCAGGAGCCAACCAAGTAAGGGAGTAATTTCCTTTGCTGAGCTGGTGTTTGTACGTGCCCCCAACTTTCTGTGACCCCATCCTTGTTTGAAATGCCGGTAGGAGTGGGAATAGGGGGGAACTGGGCTAGAAATTAGCCAATTAACGATTTCTCAGCAAAATGCAACAGCCTCAACCCTACATCTTCCAAACCACAGAAGAATTTTCTTTCAAAATACTTTCCCCTCAGTCAGCAGTCTGTGCTCGCCCTCCCCCACTCCTCCGCTCCACCCCCCCTTTGTCAGACCTGCTTCTGGAAAAAGTCTCACTGTTCCAGAAAGCGATGCATTAATTCAACATGGACTTTGTTTTACTTGTCTAGATATTCAGCAGAGAAAATAACTGTTCACAGTTATCAAATGTGTTCATCTGCAGACAGGAGCTCTTCAGCCTCTGTCCCTCTCTCCCTGCTTTTTATTTAAAAAAAACCAAACAAACAAAACACCAAAAAAAACCCAACCCAAAACAAACAAACAAAAAAAACAAAACCAAAAACGAACACACAAAACAGAAAACTTCATGCCAACAGATAGAAAAGAACAATTATGACATTTCTTCTAAACAGTTCTGTATTGCACATGCTCTTTCTTCAACCAGCAAGGGGCAATAAACATTTACTACTTTCCTTGGAGCACAGAGGAGGAGGGGGAAAAAAAAAAAGACAAGAAAAGAAATAACAAACTAAGTCTGAAGCTGTTCTGTGCTGGTTTGATTTAGCACAGCAAAGCAGCCGTGTGCTGTGAGTGACAAACATTTCACCAGCATCAAGGACAAGGGGGGAAGAAGAGTGAAAACAAAGGGAGAAGTCCTGTGGGTAATGAAGGGGCTGCCAAAGATGGCAAAGCAGCTCTGGTGGGATGCTGGAAAGGGTAAGAGTGCATAAATACACCAGCCAGGCTTGATTACCAGTACTGGTCGAGGGCTCTTTCCACAGCTAGAAAACTGGCTGCAGAGTGACCCACCCAGGCTAGGAGATGGGGTTCAAGTATCAAGAACAACTCAAGATGGGGTTCAAGTGTTGAGACCACTGGGTTACACAGCTGCCTTCCCTCTTCCCATCAAGCTCCCTCTCTCCCTAAGTTAGGCAAGCAGTAGGAAGACCTATAGTTTCCAAGTTCTAACTTTAACTCTTTCATTGAATAGCTTATTTCTTGTGCTAGCAGCTACTCTTAAATAATAGGCTCTTTTGGCAGAAATTCAGCCCATATGTCACTATATTGTTGATATGAATAACTTTAAAGTACCTTCCTGCATTGTAATAGCTCCAGTTGAAAGTGTTGGGCACAAAACCAAAGCAGCAACAACTTGTGTCAAATATCTGGCATATAAAACAGTCATGTAAACCCCCACTTTTCCCAATCAAAGTGTAACAGCACAAATGACTTCTCATGAAATTAGCCTGTAAACAATCCTAAGCCCTCTTCCAGGGGAAGTTCCAAATAAATGCATGCGTAGAATTAGCATTTCACCCAGTACAAGAGAATATGAACTCTGCAGCTTACAGGTCTAACAAGTGTCAGGACTGAGGAAGAATACAAACATTCAGGCTTCTCCTCACAATCCATATTTGTATTATTGGAGTTTTGTAAAGTATAGGCAAAATTTTAGAAAGTGTACTACATTTAAAAACATCTAACATTCTTAAAAAAAAACAAACCACAACAACAACAACAAAAAAAAGCAAGCTCTGCAGCTACGTCAGAAACATAAACCAATGTAATCTCTTAGATCTGGGCACATCACAGACTATTTTAAAGAGAAAAGTTCAGCAACAAATGTCATCTGTTTCTCTTTGTAAAAACCGACTACAGCTGTTCTCTTTGCAGATTTTTTCAGCTTTAAAAAAGGAGCACTACCATGATATTCAATAATTTGTCTTTCATGTTTCTTATTCACAGACCTGGTAACATTGCTCTCAAATATCTGAAGTTCAGGGATGCTCAGCCTCCTCAAATGGCTTTGGAAAGGGTAGAAATAAATAAGCCATATGTTACCCTGGATAATTCTCCCCCATTAGGCAGTCTGTAACAGAGAAGCAAACACCCTTCTCTTCTGCACTCAGGTTTTTCCAGTATTTTTAATATCCAAGTCACTTAGAAAATCCTGGCCTTCAGAAACAATGCTTAATTCCTTCAGTTCTGGCTTTTAAGTGGTTCTATCATAGACCTAGTCAGTAAAAATGCTTATTAGTGGTACCCAAGCATAAATATACAGGGAAGCATCCTTTACAGCTTGCTTTTAAACTCCAGTGAACTCTCGGAGCTAACCCTTCCAACAGCAGGGACTATCTCAAGCAGAATATCGCTGGGTGGGAAGAATTTCAGCCAAAATGTTTAATTGAATTTATTTCCAAGAAGGAGGCCAAGTGGGGGAGGGGAAGCAGTTTTGCCTGCGTTGAACAATTCTGGCAACCTCCTGTTTGAGCAGCCCTAGTTCTTCTGTGCTTTGGAGCGGGGACTTGAAGGTTGGCAGGGGGGTGTGTGTGTACACTTCATGCATTCTGTCATTTCTGTGCAAACCCACCCAAATTTGGCCTTGTTAGAAGTCTTTTGGGCTGGGATGGGAGGGAAAGGGAGAAAGAATCTCTCCTGACCTCACATAAACTGTGATCTGCTAGAGAGCAGCGGGCTGGACACCCAGAGAGACTCATACATTCAACAACTGCAGTTTGGAAGGGGTAGATGTCTGTACAGGCTGCAGCTATGCCAGATGATAAAGCCACTGTCTCCAACTTGCCCCCCAACTACTCAAATCACTTTACTTCCAATCAGCCTGCTCCTGTAAGAGCTCCCTAACCTACTTTCAGATGACATTAAACAGCTTATTTTTAGCTAGCCTGGCTAGCTGTGGTTGAAATGCATTGGAGAGAGCTTATAGAAGCAGCTCAGCCATGGAGGGTGCCCCAAACCTTGACATGCTGCAGTTTGTGCCAAGTTCAAGTGCTGAGATTTAGTCTGAGATAAAGCACATATTCTCCACCACACTCAAAAACCCAGCATTGCTTGGGCCTAATAGGGAAGAAACTGTTATGGAGCAAGAAAAAGGCAGGGATGGAAGAGACTAGGGGAGCCTGTGGTGGGGAAGACTGCCAGGAAAGACACTGTGACACTGGTCAGAGGGCAAGTCTGGAGAAGATGAACACAGATGGTGGGCATGAGAGTGCAAGAGGGAACACCTGGGAATGCAACTTAGGTCCTTGAGTCTTACCAGTCGACTATGCTAAGGGACTGATCATGCAGTCTTAATATTTTATGGAGCTTTGTTCGCAATATTGTATGAATATGGAAGGACGTATTTGTTTAAACTAGTAAACAAATTGTTTAGAAAACTGATCCCAGAAATTCTCCCAGTTAAATTGCCAGGAAGTATCTGGCAGAGTTTGACAATGCAAAATAAGTAGCTCCCAAACTCTTGGGGTACAGAAATAAGCACAAGTTCTTTTTCATAAGCCAGCGCGTATGCTTATGGGGTTTTATTTTGGTGCCTTCAGGGTGTATTTGGTGGCTGAAAAGCAAGACCTTGCCTTTTGAGGGTAGTTCCAGTTGCTGCAGGGTCAAGATACAGTAGGAACAACAGCCCTCTTGTTATTTTGGTTTCCTCAATAATACTTCAAGGCAAAGGTAAAAGGTCACTGAAAAGTTGCATGTGCTTGACACACACATGAGTCTGCTCATAGAACTGCCACCAAATCCAAGAGAAGATAAATTTGCTACTTTAAAAGTACATTCTCTCCTTAGTAGGAAAAGACACCTTCTCCTCAACTGGGAAGCTTCTCTGGTGCTTACATTTGGTTCCATCCCCTTAGTAAGGTCGTCTCAAAGTTACACAGAGGTGCAAATGGTGCTCCCCCCACCTCCTTCCTTTTTAAAAGTGCAACAAATACCACATCTGGACAATCTTGCAAGAAGGGGATGGAAAGGGCTACCTTACTCTGGGAAAGATGATTCACATGCACTGGAGAAATGCTTGGTTTGGAAGATTCCTCAGACTTTACCCAAACACAGCTTCAGAACACAAGGTGTCCCCCCCCACCCTGCCATGCTCCCTGCCAGACTAGCAAAGCTAAAAAAAAAAAAAAAAAAAAAAAAAAAAAAAAAAAAAAAAAAAAAAAAGCTCTCGAAAGTTCTGAAGAAGTCTGTCTTTAGTACCAAGCACTGCTTGCAAGGAAGAAAGGGGACCGAAACGGGAATGATTCTCATCTTTCCACACCAAGTGCTTTTCCAGTGCGCACATCTCTGACCATGGCTTTTTGGCATTCTTCTCATTTTAATAGCTCTGAAAGTATCACTTGTCCTTACTGAGGTAGGAAAGACTGAGTACGAATATGCCCAAAGTTAAAACACAACAGATGTGAGCTTCCCCAAGCAGCACAAGGAGTCAGACTGCAGAGCTACCCTTGGTTATTAGCCTCCAGCAGCTCTTGGGGTGCCTAACCCTGGCTCCAAGATATCCTCAAGCTGTCATGTATGAAATCCACATCTGAACTCTGGAGCTTCGGCTTCTCTCTACCAGAGTGCCAAAGATGCAGACCCCGGCGTACATAAGCCGAAGCTGCAACTGGCTTTTGGTGCACCTTTAGGGACTGGTGCCATAGGAAGCTATTAATTCACCTCGACTCTGCTGCCTGTTGACTATCCCGCCCAGCGTCCATCGCCGGTCCAGGCGTCTCAGGTGAGCCTTGCGTCGCTTAGAAACTAGTTTGGAACATGGATTGAAACATAAAAAAA
>JAYKAV010002553.1:1357979-1416805 GCA_035582835.1 Phoebastria nigripes | reverse complement strand
AAAAAAAGAAAAAAATGATGGGAGGGTGAGGAATAAAAACAAAACATGGCATTTACAAGCACTGGTCTTGTTATCAGGAATGGGTTAGGTGCAATGAAGACATTTTGTGTTAGTTTATATAGTGGAGTGAAACAAGTTAGCTTCTTGAGCCTGAGCAACATGAACCACCTAGAACTGTCACAAATTGCCACCCTTGCTATTGGCTTTCTTTAAAAAAACCAAACAAAACCATATACACACCCCAAAACAAGCTGCACAACTGAAGACAACTTGTCCAAGGAGGCTGCAGTGGCAGGACAGATCAACATCATTGCTGTTGCATCTCCTAGTTAGGCTGCATGATCTTTGGAGAATTCAGTCTATTGCAGATGACATCAAACCCAACAGGGCTCTAACCCTCTCTAAGCAAATTATCACACTATAAACAAAATCCAGGGAAAAAAAAGAGGCACCTTCTCTTATGTGAGTTCACTTGTAACAGCAGCACTCAGGAACAGAACCCAAGTGAAGAGTGTCTGATGTCTCCTTGCTTGCAACATGTGACTCGCAATCACTGCCACAGCTAATTCTCATGATCCAAACTTCTAACATACTGGTTACAAAGATAAGGAAAAACCTAACCTCGCAATTATTGGGCAGGCTCAAGAAGCTAACAAGCCAGAACTGAGAATTAGTTACACACTGAAACAATAATTTATGCTTAAAATATAAACAAAGACAAGACACCTATGGAAATAGCATTGTGAGAGCAGCTGTGCACAGAGGACACCACTTGTTTTCTGGATTGCATATGTAGAACTGTACTCAGTTCCTTCTGCTTGTGAAGGTGTGAACGACAAAGGAACCATTGGACTGGCACAGAAACACAGACAAACACTTCCCTTTTTCCATTCAACAGCTTCCACGCTAGTCTGGCAACTACTGCAAGGGTGCTTGGTGCTGCCACAAAGCAATGCAAAATATTACACTTCAGCTATCGCTAGGGTGCAAACACAACCGTTTTGCTAGTGATGCTGGGAAGCTGTTCATAAACTCTGATATCACATCATTAATAATCATGCAATTCTGCTTATGTGCACTCATTTGGGGAATATGCCCTTATACTCATGAGAGCAGACACCGTTGTCTTCTAGAACTATGTTCTGTAGACAATCAGGCACAGCAAAATTATTTGATTGGGGAATGATTAGCTGAACAGGTAAAAAAATTAGTAACTTCCCCAAAAAGTGGCTTTTGCCTTTTTGCCCTTTTTATCTGTCAGGGGCTTAGACTAGACTTCTGTACCCAGCTCACTCTCCTCAATTTCTCCTTTGCTGTAAGGCCTAAACCTTCCCTAGTCACCCTAAGTGGAGGTGTGGTGAGTGGTGTTGAACAGACACAACGTCTAGTTTGTGGTACTCTGTACTTCCCCTTTGATTCCATGTGGGTCAAAGAACCACCACAAATTTTCAGAGGAGCTGGATTTCAAGTTTATAGATCACTGTGTTTTTGGGTAACAGAAATCAGTGATCCGGTTGGAAGCCCATGGTGGCACAGAAGATGAGCTGTCTTCACTCTTTACTGGTAGTGTTTTTCTTAACAATTGGTTTAACTGGGTGGCTTTCTCCAAATCAACAGGGCATTAGACTGCTAGTTACACACACGCTACACAAGAGGCAACACAGGACACCTCACTAGACATACAGATAAGAGCAGAGAGAGAAGCTAAAGCTAAATTCACAGTGAGGCTGCCTGCATTAGGAGGTTTCAATACAAGAAGGGAGGAAATGAAAGATGTTGAACTTAAAGGCTTGCAGGAAGGAGGGGTGTGGAAGCGTCAGAAATTTGCTTCAGGTGTCAACACAGAGCAGTCACCCACAGCTCCTTGCTCACACTGGGAGTTTGGAGGATTCAGCCATCCAGGAGCACCCCTTGAACACAGTGGGTCACACAGATGCACCACACTGTGTCCTCCTCACAACATATGACTATACCCAGCAACAGCCCTTTTATATCACAATGATGCTTTTGTATTGAGTCAGGGTTTTTTCTCCTCAACAATACTGAATTTTGCCATTTGATCCCAGACTTGGACTTGGTTGGTCATGCCACAGTTAGTCACCAGAAAGGTTATTTATCAACAACTGTCTAAACCCTTCCAGAGACCATTTTAAGGTGTTTACTTTAACAGCTCCTGTGGCTGCAAATGTTTCTTTAGATTGCTACCTGAGCCTGTGTTTAGACCAACACCATCTTACAAGGCTTGGAAAACATTCAGAAAGCAGTGGACTGTCTACCCTCATCCTGACAAAAGATGTTGTGCAGGCTCAGACACAGGGAGGAAACACTTTTGTCTTTCTCAGGGAACAGACTATTTAAACAGAGACACATGGAAATATTACTGCTATGTAGAGGCAGCATTATTAGTAAGTTGCATTCAGCACCTCCTTATCTTTACAAGGGCCTGCCACACCAGAGCAGACCTCTGGGTCTGCCTGGCTTGTGGACTCGTTTCCAGGCCCACTGCAAAGGGAGAGGGCCAAGAGGCTGATACAGAAAGCTCCCTGCATTAGTGTTTCTACTCTTTCAAAGTAGGCAGAGCACAGATTGCACAGTTGCAGGAAGTCAACATCTCCAGGAGTCACTCTGAAACTTGTATAAACTCTAAATCCAGGGGCTAGGGCACTTAATCCACTCAGAGTGCCTTCCTCCTCAGTTATATTGGAGCCCCTTTCTCCTGCCTACTGAGAGAGAGTTCGCAAGTTTTCTGTGTATGTTCACTTTTATACACTTTTCTTTAAGAGAGTGAATCTGAGTTGTTCTTTCCTCTCTTACGGAATAACTATTAGGAGAAGAATAGCCCAAGTAAAGAAGAACTGGAGGGGGGAAAAACAAAGAACAAAAGAAGTCTCAGCTTATGTGGTTAATAACATAAAACAAAGTTACTGAAAAGCAAGTGAAAGCTGGGACACATCAAAGCAGCTGTGGAGGTAATGCAATTAGATTTGTCACTGAGATGGAACTGAACAGAACGGGAAGAACAGTCTCAGGTTTCAGCGTATCTGGATTTGGAGTAAGGCAGGGAGCACGACTGCTGACCATAGCTGAGGAGAGCAGTGTAATGGATTAAAGGGGACCAAGAGGAAAAAGATAAGGAACATTTGATGGATTTTCCATTACCCAGGAAAGACTGCTGTGTAACAGCCCTGTGCAGAATACACCCCAGAGGGCAACATGAAAGGCAGAGGAGAGCTTGAAATGAAAGCAGTTTAAGCAATAACGCTGTCAAGCATGCACCATATTTAAGGGTCAGGAAAAGGGAGGAAGCTACAGACCAACAGACAAGGCATTCTTCAACTCTTTCAGAAACGAGCAGTAAGTTTTTGTCCTTTACTAACAGGGAAACTTTACTAACTGCTTTTGCATCCGCTAAGATGTTGCATCATACCAGGCTGGTTCCCGGCCTACCAGTCTACATCCAGTCTGTCTCTAAACCCTAAGTGACCCAGGATATGGGTAGCTTTGAGCAGGGAAAAATGAATTACAGAGCCAAAGATTTCAATAAGCCACAGATGGCACTCTTGGGGCCCAGCACAAAGTTGTTTTGCCTGTGTGCTATCTTAATGGACAGATGGTCACCCCAACACATCTCTAAGCCTCCTGCCTGTGCTAAGGAAAGTTCAGCTGAGTTTCCACATACGTTTTACATAAGTGTCACGTCAAGAGCACCTAGAAATTTAGCAAGAGATTCATTAAAATGGAGCAAATCATAATAAAAGTGTCCTTTGTACACAGTTGCTACATGAGAAGTCCATTAAGATGTGGTTAGTCTTTCATAATGGAACAGAGGAACATGTGAGGTTGTACTATTCCATTTCTGGAACCTGAATTAAGCATCTTTAGCCAAAAAACAGCACAGCTAAATACATATACATGACAAATGGCATCTCAGTTTTAACAGAATGAGACCACACCAAATAAAATTACCTTTCCACACAATCATAGACCACAGCAAACAGCAGTGAAACTAGTTTCAAGGATTAATTAAAAAAAAATTGTAATGAGAAGCAAATTGTAATGAGAAGCAACCATTAAAGTTAAATCTCTCTCCTTTTAATGGCCTGTGGCTCTAACAAGCATCTTCTTCCAATTAAAAGCTCTCACTTGTATAATTTCTGCAAACAAGCCATGCAAGTTCTCTCCTTCCGTGGACATGAGAGTCCAAGACCTCTACCAGAACATACTGCTTGGACTTGCACGTAAGTTGTTTGTATGCTTTTTAAGGGTATTAAAATGAACATCATTTCAGCTTTTGAACCTTTTGTCACACTGACAGCCCAAGCTGGTCACAAAGGGATTACAGGCATGGTACTTCACTTCAATTTCTTCTGCAACAATTTATTTACTGATACAAGATGGGAGAAGAGGTTACTGCACTGGATTAACAGCCACAAGTGGCAGCAAGAGTTTTCAAAGTTTTCCTATTGGGGGAAAAGCATAAAGCAAGTGAATACCAGTTTCCCCTTGATAACAAAAAGCTTTCCATACCTTCCCCAAGTTTGGACGTGTTGATGTCAGAGTCATCTCTGGTTCCATTTTGGGATTCCAGGTACGTAGCAGGGACCCAGCCCTGCTCCTCTGCTGTGCTCACAAACCACCAACCTACAAAAAGAAGCAAAAGAAGTTGCTCAATCAACATTAAGAGGAACAAGAATAGCAAGATGCTACTGAGAAAGTGGCCCAGAGTCAGCAGCTTTGGTGCAGGTTTGAGTTATTCTGCAGCCTCCTAGAAGGAGAGGGTGTTCAGTCCTATTATACCATTTCTATCAGACACTCTCATAGTGGTAAACAAGTGTGCTGGCAGGCCTCATGTAAAAAAGGTTGCAACGGAGCAAACACCAGTTTATTTTAAGAAATCTGAAGTCTATCCATGACAACTCTGATTTGAGCTCTCCAATTCAGTTTCTCAAAGCAAGTCTTGCAACATGGGCATCTACAGTATCAAAACACCTTGTATGTGTATATATGTGTATGTGAACATATGGGAAATAGCACAAACGTTGCCCAAATCCTAATACAAGGTATCACAGAAGTCAAAAGATGGAAATAGGAAAGACTTTAGTAGAAGGACACAGATTTCAGAACAGGATACAAAATAATAGATGCTTTTAGAGCACTTGTCACAACAGCCGCTGTTTAACAAACATGAGCTGAATTCAATGCCCTGGGAAGCTGGAAGTACTGCACAGAACAGAAATAAGAGAGAAAAGCTAACTGAAATGTGACTTCAGGCCATAAGCACCAGTTATTTGCCTTCCCACCTGAACATCTAAGTTTCTACCACTATCGACAAAAGTGTTAAGTATTCACCAACTATATGGATATAACATTTAGGTCACATCCATGGATGATCAATAAAATTATAGGTGAGCCATCTTCAGGTTAAATGCATCCCAGCCATAGCTATTCTTGCCTCTTTTCTTGCTTGGCTACATTGATTTATTGAATCTTCCACTGGTTTTGATGTGGACTCACTCACCCAAGAGCTTGCTGCTCTCAGATATGAGCACAACTCAGATTCTGCTCCATTCAGGTAAGGTGAGGGTTAAGATACAGGACAATGAAAAGCCAAGCAGGTAAACGATTTCTGCTGTTTTCTACAATCTCCCAGTCTCCTCCAAAAATGCAAGTTGCTTTGCCAGGACAATGCAAACTATTGTTCAACACCAGTCTTTCAGCCACCCCAAAGGGAGTTGAAAAAATAGCTGTTTCTGTACAGGCACCTCAAAACAGTTTACAGACTTTAATGGCTGTCATGAAACCCAACAAACTTCATAGAATCATAGAATCATTAAAGTTGGAAAAGACCTCCAAGATCATCAAGTCCAACCGTCAACCCAACACCACCATGCCCACTAAACCATGTCCCTAAGCGCCTCATCTATACGTCTTTTAAATACTTCCAGGGATGGTGACTCCACCACTTCCCTGGGCAGCCTGTTCCAATGCTTGACCACTCTTTCAGGAAAGAAATTTTTCCTAATGTCCAATCTAAACCTCCCCTGGCACAACTTGAGGTCATTTCCTCTCGTCCTATCGCTAGTTACCTGGGAGAAGAGACCAACACCCACCTCACTACAACCTCCTTTCAGGTAGTTGTAGAGGGCGATAAGGTCTCCCCTGAGCCTCCTCTTCTCCAGACTAAACGGTCCCAGTTCCCTCAGCAGCTCCTCATAGGACTTGCTCTCCAGACCCTTCACCAGCTTCGTTGCTCTTCTCTGGACACGCTCCAGCACCTCAATGTCCTTCTTGTAGTGAGGGCCCAAAACTGAACACAGTATTTGAGGTGTGGCCTCACCAGCGCCAAGTACAGGGGCACGATTACTTCCCTAGTCCTGCTGGCCACACTATTTCTGATACAGGCCAGGATGCTACTGGCCTTCTTGGCCACCTGGGCACACTGCTGGCTCACGTTCAGCTCCTCGCAGGAGACTCCCAAGCCTGCCTGCGATGAGCAAAGGCAGGGACAAGCCAGCTTGGTTTGTAAATAGACAGGGCACAAAAACTAGTTAATTTATGGTGAGGCAAAGCCCAGACTTGTGTGATGGCCACGCAGCCCTCCCACAGCCAGGAGGCCGCAGCCCTGGGCCTGGCAAGGGGAAGGGAGGCTTCGCTGGGCTGTGCCACCATGTAACATGCAACTTTCTTTAAAGAAATTAAAAAAAAAAAAAAAAAAAAAAAAAAAAAAAAAAAAAAAAAAAAAAAAAAAAAAAAAGAAAGAAACCAACTGAAACAATGCTCAAGTGTTCATGCTAAAACTCACCCAAAGTTTGTTCCAAATCCTGTTACGGAAGATTTTACCAGAGGACAGTAGTTACAAACCCTCGTTTTCCTCCCTGGGGCCTGCAAGCAGGCAGACAATGTGCCCCAAGCAACAAACCCCTCACGCGCCACCGCACAGCTGCTAGGTAGCTCTATTTATTTACTCTCAAAAATCAGACATGGCTTTCCATTTTCTGGCCCAGCAGAGATTTGGAAACTTTGCTTCACAAGGCTCATGGTTGGAAAGTTTAAATTTAGTTATTCCTCCTCAGCAGGAGGTGGATTCTCCTGCCACGAAGCCCACAGCGGAGAACACGCTGGATCTGCCAGACCGTTTCAAAAACACATCTTCATGGTTGTTCCTTATTTTACTAGTAACGTATCAACATGGGTAGCAAACACAGTTTAACATACACTTATAATTAGGCACAAAATGTCAGAAGCTGGCTTTCAGCTGATATCAATTAGATTGGAATAATTTATGTAAACTCTTCCTCAGAAAGAAATTAAACACAATTGCACAAAAAGGACTTGCCTTCACTTAAAATGTGTGCTTGGGCCAAATTCAAACCATGGTAAAACCGTCTTTGGAGGGCTGGATCACACAGCCTTGACGCCGACCCAGTGCTAGCCCATTTCGCAATACAACTCCTCTGGTTTGGCTCACTGAGCTGCATCGTGGCCTCGGAGCTGGGTTTAAGGTCTTGTGTCTGAGGCCATAGGGTAGCTGAGCCTCCATCCAGCTAAACAGGGCTCCCTGCTAAGAGACAACCCCTCACCCCCACACCTGGGCATGCATACACGTCTTCCCCATATCACTGTGCCTCCCTACTGCCATTCCCAGCCCCTGAAAGGCCTCAGCAAGGCAGGCTTCACGACTCAACTGATCTTACAAACAGGCTCCCCCATACCAGTTGGAGGTCAAGTCACATTTGAGGTAGGTTACAGTCAAGTAACTCAACCAAATCCATTGAAACATGCAGACAGAGCATGCAACAGTCTAAGTGAGGTTTTAAGGTGCTTTGATTCTTCAAACCATCACTAAGATTAAAGCTCCTAATTGCCACAGAGCTCATGAAAGTTATAATTTCTTTCTAAAGATTTCCTTTATAAACTATGTGCAAGGGTAAAGTATAAATGAGAAACCTCCACAACTACTGAGAAATCAGCAGTGTCTGTCCAGGTTCAGAGAAAACCAGCCCCTGCTATGAAATTCTCTCCTCTCATTTCGAGCTTGCTTTCAGAAGGATAAAAGAAAGGCTTTCATGCAGCTCATTGGAATAGCATGTCCACAGAAAAAAATAATGTTTTACTTAAACAGACTGAACAACTGAGAAGCCTGAGAAACTTCCAGCAGCACCCCCCGGCAGCAGAGAAGTCAAAAACGAATGCTCACAAGCAAGATGTGCAAGGTCTAGGAGCGGCTGAGCAGACATTGCAGAGGCAGCTCACTCCTTATGAGGCAAAAATCTGAATTATGATGGCACATCTAAGCCATAACCCTACAGAAAGGAAATTACAGCATAGTGCAAGAATTGACAGACTCCTAGCAGAAAATGGCTGAAGCGCAGACAAGTTCCACAATGCAGTCCATGCACGACAGCCACAAACTGTAGAACTCTGCCCAGATGATCATGAAGTACTTGCTCTGCACCATCCCCTCATTAGAAGCATTAGGGCAGCTGCCATTTGGTCCCACCACCCTTTCCCACCCCCCCCACCCAGGTTCATGGGGCTTCATGGTTTGCAGACAAATTAGCCAGATTGGACTTTATTTGCAGAAAGTCAGGGCTATAATGGCGCAAACTGTGTCTTGTCCCCTCCCCTGCCATCTTTCCCAACCCAAAGTATCACAGAAACGTTGTTAGAAAACTTGCTTTTGAAACACAGAACAAAACATTGCATTTATTTTGAGTTCTCCCTCTATGCTGGARTTGAGCTCTACTTCACAATTCATTATTAAAACCATTCTGCAGCAACATCTGCAGGGAATTATGTAAAGTTATCTCTGTGCACTGCCAAGCCAGTCTGAGGTTCGCTCTTGCACTCACACCATCTGTAAAAATTAGGCAGTGCTTTACAGCTTGAGTTAACCCTTACAGATGCCCCTATCTCTCAGGCATCAAAACGCAACTCCAAATCTGATGTGGCATGGACATCTAGACTGAGACTCATCAGCCCTCATCCCTGATGAGGATTCAAAGGGAGACTGAGCCTCGCAGAAGGCACACAGGGAGTTGTAGCCACTGCGCCCAGACCAAGCTCAGCTCAAGCTTTGCTGCATTACTCCAAATCCTGCCTTAATACTAACCCAAGAATATGAATTTTTAAGGTAGGAGTGCAATTTTCTCCCTACATATGTTGACCCTTTGGTTGCCACCTGTCAGCATACCTAGCTGCAATAGCCAAGACGTCTCTACACTCAGAGTCCATCTAGGCTCTGATAACTCTCAGGCATTTTCAGCATGGAGCTACAACAGTTACTGAGAGATGAAAGGTTCCACTTGCCACGCATACATACACACGGCAAGATGATGATTGCAAAATAGATTGGTCACACTGGAGAGTGAATAAATGACAAATACACCTTTATTCTAAAAATCATGTTCTTGCTTTTAATTGTATTCCCAGTCCTCTCCCCAAAAGGTTTTAAAAAAAGCAGAAGAATTAAGCAAGTGTTATCCACAACCCACACCATAGGAAACTACTAGAACATAGTTAAAGGACTATTTTTTATGCAAGTTTTGCGTATGTTTACATGCATCCTCACCCATCCATGCTTCAATATTGTCCCTTTCTCCACAACAACAGGAAGATTAGCTATTCCTGTTGAAGTCTGCCTAATCATAGGATGCTATAAATCACTTTTAAAAAAAAAAAAAATTGCAGGATCATGCTGAACATTGGTTTCTAATTCTCCCCTCAGCCATTAATTTCTCTGTAGACTTTGACTGTCAATTTATGAGCTTAACTAAAGTAAACAAGAAGGATAGCAACACTGTAAAAGGGAATGGGAATCTCTCCTGCATGAGTGGACTACACATTCTTCTAAACAAACACTTAAATAACACTCCACCTCAAGAGTCTTGGAAAAAGCCCACTCAAGCAGCAGTCTGGTACATTTGACAGGCGCTCTTTGGGCTTCAGAGAGCTGCTCCCTTTTAAGTCCTTCTGCCTTGGAACTCTCTCTTGAGAGTTTTTTTTGATCCAACAACTTAAATTGCATCTAGTACAGCTTTGTAGGACAATCAGGTCACTTCCAGACCTGGCACACAGACCTTTTTGTGCCAACAGCTGATTACTTTCCTTCAGAGATGTGATCTGCTTCATTAAAAAACACCTAAGGTAAGAGTATTGCTGCGCAGATGAAGGTGCTTTCTTTTTCCACCCCTCTAGAGCTCTTCCCACAGAGTACATGTATATTTGATACACATAGGGAAGGCAGTCGTAATTGCCTAGGACAGACCTCCAAAGAATATGCAGAAGCAGAAATATAAAGGCACCAGAAGTAGCATTTTGCAAGAGGGATTTTCTGAAGTAAGCATATTCTCACACCCACTTCCTAAAAAATCACTACAGTGTCTGTACACTGTTAGACACGATCACTGTACATGCTGGCTCTGCTCTCCGTAAAAGGCTCCTTCAGTCCCACACACTTGGCAAAGGCGCTGGGTTGAAAACATTGAATTCATACAAAGGCCAGTGTCCGATTTCTGAGCATTTTGTCCCTACGATTCACAGAAGAGGCATCTTTCTTTTAAATATGGAGATATATGCGAGAGGTCTTCCTAGCTGACTATAGTTTGGGGTACAGAAGTCTGTGCGTGAGTCACTGCACAGCAGAATGAGGCTGTCGTCCTCAGGATGAATTATTAAAGTTGGTGAAATATTAAAGGCAGCTTTCATCTTTAAACACATAATGTTTCCCAGCCTAAGTGCATCGCAGACTTCACTGCAGCCACCACTCAACCACGAAACAATGTTTGTCTGGTTTTAAAGATGGAAGTGGGGCTCAAACAAAGACATGCTCAAGGAAGAAAGATGTGCTTGTGGCAGACATCCTACTTGGACACAATTAAGATCCACAGCACAGGTTCACTGCCCTTTATGTGCCATACCCAAAGCAGATTGCACCACACATTAGGATTCCAGCTCAACCATGTGTCATGATCCTTCCAGCCAGTTCACGTCCTAGAGCTACACACTAGGAGCATGGTTTGCATGGGCAACCCCACTTCCCATGGGAGCCTCATTTTGCAAAGTGTTGCAACCCCAAATGTCTGTGCCTGTCTGCCCTCAGAGTCAAGAGGGAAGGTTGTTATCTTGCTTGCAACTACTGTGGTTGCACTCTAGGTACTGCATACTGCTTTAGGAATTCAGGAATAAAACTCACCACCAAGTTACTGCTTAATTTCAAGAGGTTTTTAAATTTGCTGATGAAATACCCCAAGAGACCCACAGCACTGTGATGGGGCAGAGTTGTTAGCTTTCTCATGTGAGAGAAAAGAGGAAAAAGGATCATACCTGTCACTCCTTTCCTGGTAGCCCAGCAGGGGAAATTGGAGCTTCTATATGGGTTATGAAACAGGTTTTCTACCACAGCATTAAAAGCTGAATGAAGAATTACAAAACACAGAAACTCTGCCCCCCCCCCCCTTTTTTTTTTTTAAAGGAACATGAGCTTCTCTTCTCAAAGAAAATAATTAAGATTTGAAATGTAATAAGCAAACCTTTTGCTCCGGGTACCAAATATGCCACAACACCTGACAGGACATACCTTAGAAAGCACACACCTGACTGCTCTTCAACAGCAGTCACACAGCCACAGCCTTTATTCTGCCCAGCAAGCTACCCTCAATATTTAAACTGGAGTAATAGTTTTATTATTTAGTGAAGAGAGAACACATTGAGGAAGGAGGGAAGAGAGGCTGCACACTCCTGTGCCTTGCTCCAACGTTCAACTAAAATTTACAGGAGTCCCTACAAAAACCTAATAGGAACCCAACCTTAAGAGCATCACTTAGGAACCCTGACAACCCAAAGCACACATGGAGTGCCCCTGGAAACACTTTTCTTTCCCTCCTTAGGGAGGGTCTGAAAGCTGAGTTGTGTTCTTATCAGAGTACAGGCTGCAGCAGTTTTTGCTTAATTTGGTGATGGAAACAACACTTGAGAAGAGGGCTTCCTGAGGTGAGGGAGAAGATGGGGAGCAGGAGGTAGGGACTTCTGGAAGGCTGGACTCTGTTGATATCATTTTTTGGCTATTAACAGACTAGCACTTTGCCTTATGGAGCTAAAAGTTGGAACAAAAGGCCAAGAGCTGAGACCATGGTTTGCTGTTCTCCACCAATATTTGATAGTAACTGCAAATGCTTAGGACTCAGCAGCAGCACGGGGAATTGCATTCCTTGCACTGCTTTAGGTGTTACTGAGTTCAAGGAAAATAGAAGTGAATCCCAGAATTTGGGTGCTGTAACGTATGAGGGAGAAAATAGAGTTCTTTCCTGCAATGACTGACTATTAAGGTAACTAGTTGTTTCAAGTCTATATGGTTATGGATTTATTATCCTAATCCTTCCAGTCTGTCATCTTCCTCCACCTCTAGTACTAATCTTGTGGCATTGGTAGATGGAGACTTCTCAGCTGTGCTGTTAGCATATCCCTTTGCTGCTGTACTCCAGTTCCTATGGTTGCAGAGCTGGCTGGCACAGAGGGCCCACTCACTACAAGGGAATAAATATCCCAGTTATTGCTGCCACACAGGTTTTTCCTGGACCAAAAGCAGCTGACTAGGTGTGTACATAAGTGCTCAATACAGAGTCCCAAAGTGCGTCTCAGATTCTGGCTTAAACATCTAGCTTGCTTGGATTGGTTTCACATCACATTATATGCATAAACACACACGTATATATGTGGAAATTCACACCCTGACCTCTGCATTCAAATACATATTACCCTAGTCTTCTACTGGGATTGGAACCACGTTTCCTTGTACTTCTGGAAAAAGTAGAAGTGTTCAGAACATGGGAAAAGTTCATGGGAAAAGAGAAAACTGGATAATATACAACTCAGCTCTAATACTTTATGGGTTACATCACTAGTAGAGACAATGGATATTCAAAGTATTAGACAACTAGGAAATACCACATTATTGTATTTGTTCAAATCTTATAAGCTAGTAGGTGACAAGCCTTCCAGAGGTACACATTTGGCAAAATACTTACATATTTAGCTCTTATTATAGTTGTGTGTGTGTGTAGTTGCTTAAGTAAAGCACACAGTTTATCTTTGGGTTCTGATAATACAAACTGATAGTTACAAACTTCAAGTGCTGTATCTGCAGCTATTTGCTATGGCCCAATTGTTACCCAGAGGCTTCCCCTCCCTGTTTAAAATAGGGCCTCAGATTTAATGTATTGACACAGCTGGAATGAAGGAATCTGCCAAACACGTTTTCAAGAATTGGCATGTACATCCACAAAGCCATCATACAATCCAGTACAAATTACACAAGTTGTGTCCTTAAAGCAAGGGAGTAAATGCACTACCAATTACATTAACAGCTATGGAAGTCTTGGACATTGCCTGTAAATCCCAGATCAAGTCCCATCACACTCCAGATAACCAGCTTCCCCCTAAACTGTCAAGTACCCTGAGCTCCCCAAGACAGAAGCAGAGTTCCTCTCTGCACCACTTCTTCCTCTTAGCACCACTTGCTAAGCCTGCCCATGGCCAACTCCAAAATGCACACAGCCAACATGCCCAAGGTGTTGGCCAGCATCCCCAGACCACTGAAATTAGGGGATCCACAAAGTAACGAAGTCAGCCGGTTCTACAGGCCAGTTAGCACCCAAGAAGTTGCAAAAAAAGGTTTGCCAAGGCTCAAACATCCTAATGCCTTCTAAAAATAAATTTAAATAATCTTTCCCTTCCTGCTTTACTTGATTTCACAAACACCTAATGGTGAAACTGTCTGTGCAATGTGAGCTGCATTCCACATAGCCCAATGTGTTTGCGGCTCGCAGTCTTTGTTCAGTATAGGAACAAAAGAAACTAAGAGGAGTGCTTTACTCAGAGGAAATATCTCATCAATCACGACAAGGAACAAAGCTATCTTTAGGTGGGCATACTATATTGTGCAAGCAGCCTGGCTACAGCTGCTAGCCTGTGAATGCTGAGTACTGTACAGCAATTGGAGTAAAACAAGGTCCACCCATAGCCCAGTGGCTTTCAAGAGGTTACTGACTTGCACTGGTATACTAGCCAACGTGGTCCTGCCACTCAACCCACAGCACCAACTCAGTTACTACAGAAAACACCTGTTTACAGATTTTCCTTTTTTCATCTGATCTGCTTGGAAACAGGATTTCCTGTCTGACCTCAAGTTCTGGTCACACTACATATCAATTTTCACCTTTTCTTGCAATCTGTTTTTTCTCTTGGAAAGCAATAGATTTACATGCACCCTTCAAAGATGAAGTCTTTGTGATTTTAGTAACCACAAGGCAAGGTAAGATTGCTAGAGGGCACGCAGACTTAACAGCCAGTATAAGAAGTTGTGCATTAAGTCTCTATGGGCAACAAGTGGTACTGGACAGTATCTTCCTTTCTTCTTTCCCTTCTCCCAAGATTTTCTTTACTTCAGTAGGTCCCAGAAGTTGACCAGTGAGGATACCAACTGCTGCTCATGTCTTTCAGTACAGCTTCCCTGATCATGTAAGTTCATGGGGCACTTTCCTTCCTCCATGTTCAATTACAGCCCAGAGTCTTTCATCTTCTACTTCCAAAAGGACTTCTGTCCTGTATCTCCTTTAGTGTTTCTACTGTTAGGAAGATGTAGCTCAAGTAGTAAAGTTAAGCGATAAATCCATCTCCCACTCTCCTTAAAGCCTGTCCCCCCACCTCCTCTCCAGCAGCCCATCATTTAAAGGTTGATATCTATAGATCCGAGGTTTTAATGAACCTGCCAAAATGATACTGAAGGCACCATGTTTAAATAAATCAGTAATTTACAAGAGCTCCCAACCACAAGTGGGTTTGCTGAGGCATGGATAGAGGAGGACTCCAGCATACAGGGCAGAATATACAGAAATCAGGTGGGCAAACCCAGCCCGTGGCAGCAGACGAGTAACCCACCGCCTTCAGAAAGGCCATGCCAGCACAGCCAGCTCCTGCAGCAGATTTTCCAGAGCCACAAACAACTGATTACAGTAGAGGCATGCACACAGATGGCTTTCCACCCCACAGGGCATGGGGAGCTCAGCCCCAGGAGCCAACAGAGACTCTCTATTAGTCATTACCAATTGTGGGGTTGTGTGTTTTCTGTGGTCAGCCAACAGGGTGCAACAGTCAAGCTCACAAGTAATTTCCTTTACATTCACAGGACTTAATCTTAAAGCAAACACATTTTGTGTCCAAGCTTTCTTTAGGAAAACATGAATAAGCTTTCAAATGGGCCTCACAGTAATCTTGTCCAAAGATTACAAATTACTTCCCAGTGGTTTAAAAAAGTTACAGACCCCCAGCCCCAGCTGATAGGAAACAGCCTTCACAGGCAGCAGAGAATAGCCAATATTTACTTCCTGCACAGATTGACAAAAGTCACTTTTGTTTTAATTTCTTATTCTGAAGTCTGCAGAGAACGTGGTGTCAGTTGCTTACTGGGAAATCCTCAAAACCACACAGAATCAGGAAAAAGAGACTCTGTGGACCAGGAACGATTCTAGCAGAGTACCAAACAGCACTCCAGTGCTAGAGTAAAAATCATACAGGAATCCCATATTTCAGTCAAAAATACATCTGCCACCTCTGAGGCAGACTTCTGTTATCTCAGGACAGAACAGAGCAACACTGGACAAGAGCTTGAAGCAAGGAACAAAGGCTATACTATATCCAGCAGAAATCAGACGATAAAGCAACCAAACAATGATATTAGTTCAGTCTGAAGCACAGCTGAGTCACCAGATTAAAAATGCTGCCTTTTACAAACAGCTTTTATGGGATCCTTCTGAGCCACAATACTCCTGCTAAAGGAATGGAGACACCTCAGTTTGCCGGTGCCCAGCACAGTGTGCAGAGCASTACCGCTCAGATAACCATCTCACAAATGGCCATTTCCATATCCTGGCTGTTCCTTGAAGCTCTGCTGTCCAAATACAACTTCTGTCCAGCTCTATTTATTAGCTAGATCTGGCAAGATTGTAGCCCAGATGGTAAGTTATCACAAATACTGATGTAAGCCAAACCGAATGCTCTGCTCTCCCTCCGGCACCGCTTCATTGCTTTTCTCCTGAGCTCCATTCAAGCCGTGTTTCTCCAGTGACCCTGGGAGCTGAGCCTCAAAGAGCTGCCTGCACAAGGCTGCAGGAAATGACAGCTTCGGAAATGAGTACCAGAGTGATGAATAGCAGGCTACAAGAGCAGCCGGTGCATTAGCGGGCTGCCAATTAATGAACTACATTGTACTGAACAAGGACATACATGGGCAAGGAGTATCTCCGACACTCTCCAGAAAAGATTACAAACCCAATTCAGTATTTTCTGAAGGGTTTTTCCAGGCTTCTCTAAAATTTAGAAACTTAGACTTGTTACTGTATTTTGTTCAGCAGGAAGCTGAACAGGCCCCATTTTGAGCAGATTATGGAAAACTGAAAGAAGAAAAAAAAAAAATGGGGAAAAAGATTTGCCTTTTATCTTTATCTGTCATGAAGACTCAGACAATGAGAACAGCCTGTGCAGGTGGAAACAGAAGGGGACATTCACCTTTAGGAAGGGGATAACTGAGCTCATCCACGTAGACTTCAAAAAAGCAAGCAGGAATTACTGGGCTATCTGGTTCCATCAGCTCTAACAAAAAGGTGCATCAGCAACATAAGAAGAAAAGGTGAATATAGGAAAGCTACTGAGGCAAAAACCTCTGGTAAGATGCCTATTTTGCCCCATCAGTGAAAAAGCACTCCTCTTATGTTGCAGGAAATACTCTGCACACAGCCAGGTAACTAAGCATTTGTTTCTACTCATTCTGGCTTAGCCTCTGGATAAGAAGGCTACACACTTCGCTCAAGCATCTTTGCAGGGTTTTTGCTACACGGTAGTAAGCATGTGATTTCCCTGCAGCTTGTCTGGTTGTCTCACCTGGGATGTTGACTTTAAAGACTGATATTTAGCCTTTGGTGCTCCTTACAGACTGGAAAGGCAGCCTAGACTCAGAGCAGAGTCTGCCTCGAGAGACTAGAAACACCTCACTGAGTTAAGTCTTGCATTATGGGAACATCAACAGCAACATTCCTATTAACACCTTCTTCATAGAGAAAGGCTGGGTTGCTGGTGCCCTCAGTTGCTGGTCTGCCTCCAGGAAGGCACCGTTAAGTGTTCAATAAGTCAAAGTCCCAATATTTAAACATTTTCATTTTCTGACTCTTCAAGCTTAATCAAACAAAGCCAGACCAGGCACTAAGCACAGATTTGCTGGCAATAATCAGCGAGGCTGATCTTCTGATGCTAAATAAAGGTTAGCAAGGCAAGTTAATGATGTGAGATACAGAAGAGCTGTCAATCTCCACGCACTTCAGAGCTGAGACAAGGCAAATATATATCATTGTGAGGCTTATTCCTTTCCATTAGGAATAAATCAACCATGAAACAAGGGCAAGAGTAATGCTGTCCTTGGGCGAAAAGCTGAGATTTGCAGACCCTCCATTACAAACACACATGCATTATACAATACAGCACCATTTAAAATAAATAAGCAGCACAGTAAGGGATTACCTAAACCTGTTAGACAGATGATATAGAGGCGTAGTGTTTATCTTTTCAACAGGGAGTCACTTAAGCTTACCCTATGAATGCATGCAAGATTAAACCCTTCCCTCTCCCCAGTACAAGGCTACCAAAAGAGGACAAGCTAGACTGCCTGTAACTACCCCTGACCAAACTCTGCTGCAAGTGCTATACTTTCCATGTATCTCCTTCTTTCTTTGCGCAGGCAACTGCTATTCGCGAATCACTCTGATGCTAACATCATAGAAAACCTTGAGTTCAGGCATTTTGCAACCTTGTACTTTTCAGGATCTCGCTCTTCACAGATTGATGGCYTTTTTTTTCCCTTCTTCCCCCAAAATGCATTGATTTCCCCTTCTCATTTTGGGAAAGGTCAGTGATGGAACACAGAGGCTGCACATTCACTGCAAGCTGAGAAAGAGGATGGTGTGGCTGCTGGGGAGCTGGCCTAGCTTCGGGGAGTTCTCTGTAAGAGAACTGAGAACCAGACTAATTCTTCTCGTGGGAGGCGTTTTTCCCTCCCCAATTTCCAAGTCTTAGTTACTTCCCTTCCCCTCCCCCACCACCCAAATTTGAACAGCGTTTCCTTTGTCTGTCCCTTATGTAGGCTTCCATTCTCTGGAGACAAGGCCCAAATGTCTAGCACAACAGGACCCTGATCTCAGCTGGGCCTTAGGCACTGCCATAAAAAACAAAGAGATCACAGAAGCATGGCTCTTGCAATGTAAAACAGCCTGGATAGTAAATAAGTCTTGGATACGTCTGTTACCTGCCTTACTAATTACGATGTTGGAATGCTATGGTTTAACAAAAGCTTATATGGCCTGAATTTTTTTTCCAAAACATCCCATTTAGTAACTATGTGTCACATTTGTCAGGGTAAGTTGGAGTTCACTGCAATATTAATGTGAAGTATATGTAACAGTGCACCTCCAGCAAGACCAACTGGACTATTAGCACATTTTAGGATGACTAATGAATTGAAGTTTCCTCAGCATTCTTCCCTCTCAAGGTCTGCGGGTCAGGATTACAGAGTGGAAAGAACTCAACCTGGGTAGAAAGTACATAGTCCTGTAGCTGCTAAATCCCTACTGGGAAAGGGATTTCCCATTACACTTCAGGGAGATCTAGCCCCCATACCCCTTGTTTGCATGGGCTCTTCAACACACACCCCAAATTCTCAAACTCCAGCTCAGCAAAACATTATGCAATGCAGCCTGCAGAAGGCAACCATGACCACACATTTTTGGGAAGGACAAACATCGCTTCCAAATCCCCTTCTAACTTATGCAGGGACCCTCAACACCAGGCGTGAGAGGGGAGCCACCTCCAAGGCACACCAGTCCCTTGATGAATTTCTTGGTCAATCTTCTGGCTAATAACTGACACCTCCTGAAGCTTCAAAACTGCGTCCTGATGTTCCTTAATCCCATGATAAGATAAGCTCTTTTGCGCCTACAAGCCATTTTCATGGAGATCATGCTTTCTTTGACTGACCTATTTGTCACCAGTTGCTAATATAAGTCAGTGAGTGGGGTTGCCTGGTACCAACACACATAGTATGGGCTGGGAGCACAAAACAAGCTTTTTGATGTGCTTATTTTGGGAATGGCCACACACTATACTTGCAGTAGTTCATGTTAAGTATTAGTTAGTATTAATTACGCAGTATTAACTTGTTAATTTTATTTCTAAAAGAAAAGTCTTCCCAATCTGCCCTGCTAATGAACAAGTTCATCCAGATGCCGAACAATAAGAGGAATTGGTTTAATAAAATTTGGAAGTCAGCTTCACATGGTGCTAAAATTAAGGGCTTAATTCTCTGTCCTACAAAAGGTTAGATTTGTTGGTCATCCGCCAGCATGTACTATCTCAACTCTAAGCTATGCCCCTACTTGCTAGTCCACACTTGAAGCTGAAGGAAAAGGAAGATTCAAAGGAGATTCAACATCTGGTCTGCCCTCTTGCATCTCACAGGCCATTAATGCTACACCACCTGGCTCACCGACACTGTGCCCAATAACCTTTACCAGACTACTCATTCTGAGGAACATGGCTTTTTTCCATAGCTGAAGTTACAGTATGGAGGCTATTCCAGAAACACAGGCACTGGCCACCAATATCTGAGGAATTATCATACAGAAATCTAACCTGCTTCCCAAGATACTTGTTGAAGATTTAGGTGACAGGAAGGTGGAAAGATTCAACCTTGCAACATTTGTCTAGTTAGATTTTAATTTTGTTTTTCCAATTCTTCCCTGCCACTTCAGCTTCTGCAGTTACCTTGGCAACACCTTCCAAGAGTCCCAGAAAAACTCAAGGATGATCCAACAAAGTCTCAGGTATTTCTGTCAGCCTGTCACATCAGCAAGTGAGGTCAGAGTGACCAAGCTAAAGCCTTGAGCATCACGACCACTGAAATTTCAGAGTATGATTTGACTTCATGACCCGTTTTCCAGTTTCAGCAAAATGAAAATCCATATTTTCACATTCTCCTAAAGCCTGAGAATATCTAACCCTACGAGAGGATGTGATCTCCTTCTACTTGGATGCAATGAATGAGGTGTGACAGAGGAAGGGGATCTCAAGAGCACCTTCCCACTCCAAGAGGTAATTAGTCAATTTTGCTCACATTTGTTTCTTTTAAGTTCTGATCTCTAAGGAGAAGATAATACTCATTACAGTAACCTTAGAGCTCAGTATGACATTTGACACATTTGCTGATGTGACTTACAGATATCAGCATGGCTATGACTTACTTCCAGGAGCTGTCTCTCCCCCTGCTCCTTCCCCCAGGAGATGCAGAAACCTCACACCCACACCCCTTTTCTTCCTGGTATCTCTCTTCCATAGAAAATAGGATGGGCAAAACCATTAACCAGTTGACTTCGCTTTCTTACCACTTTTGCCTCTCCATCAGCAGGGCAGCCCCCTACAACATGGGAATCAGAGGAAGCTGAGTCTATCTTCAAGCAGAAGCTGCCTCTTCATTTCTGGCCTGTCTTCTGTCCAGAGGTAGCTCTGGTGCTTGCCAGCACTGCTTTCCCCACACCACAAAGGAACGGAGTTACTCATCTTTCATACCATTTCCACCTCTATTTTTACAATTGTAAAAAGGTTCACACTGCAGCTTACTTATTTATAAAAATAGGAAACTTTTTTGACCTGGGTTATCTGAGTAGGCCGTAGTCTCCTATTCAGTAAAGATATTTAGCAGGAAAACAGTGAAATGCCCCCAAACCGCATGTTCGCATGTTTTAGTCAAGTGTAGGCTTAAGCACTTTGCTCAGCTGAGGAGCTGAGCCAAGGAGTGAGCAACATCTTTGAGAGATAAAAACCCATCTGCAAGGAGCCACTTGTTCCTTCGCTGAGGGCCATGCCTGTACCGTGGTGCCATTAGGCCTTCAACTCATCACAGCTTTGCGCTGTCACTTCCAGCCTCGCTCCCTTTTTCCTTCCAACTATGTCTCAGGCCTCTGGATGAGCCTATGCTTATTTATTCGCAGCTCAGTTTTCARATCCTGAGCCAGAGCCAGCAAAGCAGAGCAGCTTCTCCCGATGAGGTCCTAGAAATTAGCTACAAAGGTTTCAATACAGCGAAGTAAGAACACTGCATTTCCTTCCTCTCCAAACTAAACGAGGGTGTGCAAAGGGCACAGGTATTGCATAGCAAGTAGGAAAAAAAGTGAGATGAAGCCTTTATGACTGGGGAAGAAGTTACAAAACCTACTTCCAGCCCAAATATATAAAGGAATTTAAAATATAGCTTACCTATCTACCCCAAACATTGGTCTAAGGTCAGGGACTGGTTTCAAGTTGGAGTTCAGGGGATTTCTCATCTGCTGCTTAAAGCAACCATTCCTTCGATGAAATGTTGGCAATCCTATCCAGTTGCAAAGTTAACAAGCAGCAACAGAAGTCAAGAATAAAGGATACCAACAGCCCTGCCTTCAAGCACTACTAGCATACCTTAGGGTATATGTCTCATAGCTGCACAGTTAAGTGTTGCACTGGGTCTTAACGCTATTTTTGATCTTCAGCTTCTGAGAAGCATTGCTAGGGCAGACTACTTCAATGATTTTTATTATTTTTAAAACAGAAATAAATACGCAGAAGAATGAGTGAAGTGTGACCCCAGATCATTGTTTCTGTGCCTGTAGCTATACCATTTAAAACAAGATCAATAGAAAGCCCTACTTTGCAAGCAAGACGCCTGTCTTTAACCAGAGCCAGAAGTCTCAGGAGCATGACATTTCATTCAGATATAGCAAAAGACTTCTTACGACAGAGATGAGGTATTGATTAAAAAAAACCACCAAAAAGAAAAGCGGCTGACGCACCCCCTGCCCGCTCAAGCAAGCTGTAAGTTTGAAGAAAAAGAACAAAATGAACTTTGGTTTGACTCCTCTGTGCTCGGAATTACTCTGCAACAACGATTCCCTGCTGCCAACACACACTCCGGCTCTAAGAGCGGGGATGACGGCGTCCAAGCCAAACACACGCGTGGCTGGAGAGACTCATGGCAGATTAGACAGCTCTTCTTTGTACCGATACATGAAATACATCTGGGGCACCCCGGCTATATTAAGGGCACATTCCTTGGCTGAGCCAATGCTTGTTGAGCACTGCTGCAGGCACCAGTGACGCTCATCTCTGGAGCACTGATACAGCACTTCCAGCAGCTCCGCAAGCTGGCAGATGGAGATCCCTGGGAATGAGACTCGTGAAACACCCCTGAAGGGTTAATATTCTCACTCAGATTATCTAAATCCCAACATGGAAAACATGCCAAAAGCATCCTTACTCTGAATCACAACGAAATGCTTAATAAGAGGCTGGATTTACAGAAAGCCAGCTGCAAGCAATGGCAGCCCTTGGTCATCAGAGTCACAAGTGTCTTGAGGAGTCTACTCAGATCTACAGATACAACTGTACGTCCAAGTCAAGCTCCTGCCTCAAAGTCCAACACTTCAACCATGTTGTGCATCTGGAATCAAGCTGTTGCCACTCCAGACACAATACCTCTCTAGAGAGTCTGTATCCTCCAGAGACACAGGACTGCAAATAGCCCCATTTCTCAAGGTTTTTTCTGTGGTTTTAAATTTCTTTCAAAAAGTTTTTTTGAAAAGGGAACAGAAATATTAGAAACTGCCATTACACTGATGGTATCATCTAATGAGAAAATAAAAGATTAAAATATGGAGCTCCCTTATTATCCATTTCATTAAATATCAGCACTCTCTTAGCCACTTTACAACTGGCCCATCAAGAAAGTATGAAAATTTCCATTGAATCAGAGTTTAAGGGCCAAAACCAAGTCAAGAGTACCAGGCTCTCTTTTGGGTTTATACACCATGGCTTTTTCATGGATTTAGCAATAAAACTTTCAACTGTAGAACATGAACGTCCAGTTCAACATTAGTAAGTACTAGTAACATCACTGCTCATGTAAATCAGAGGTTATTTGATGGGGCACCAGAAGATTTAGGAAGAGAACAGACATCTCTACCAGCAGCAAGCTCTTGCCCATGCAGCACAGCCTAGGCCAACAAGAACTCCGGCACCTTCCAGTCCTCCTTGTGCTAGTCTCGCCACAACATTCACACTTTGCAGTGGTTTCAAGTTTCCAAATCAGAAGCTTTGCTGGATTTCCAATTTCTAGATATCCCCGTGCCAGCAAAAAAAAAAAAAAGATTCTGAAGAATTTTAATTTTTCCAGACTGCATACCAGGCTTAATACCTTATTCTCTGTTACTATTGTCTACGAGTTCACTTGACAATTTTCAGCTCTTCAGATTTACAGCCGTTCCTAGCAAAGTATTTCACCCACAAATAAATGCAACCATCCTTTTTCTGAAGGCAAGGGGAAAATATATAGAAAGCACACAGATGTTTGGCAAGTACATCAAAGCCAGGCTAGTCAGTACAAAAACCCTCCCCAAAACCCCGACATTCTCAGTGATTTAACAATACAATCAAATTTTAAATATGAACAGAGGGGGATTCCAAATGGGTACATAACATCTACAATAATAAATTAATTGGAGGTGCACAGAAACCTGGACTACAGAAAGCTGTACGCTATATTAAACATCTTTATGTGCCACTTCATTCTGTGAGGCCAGTCACACTAAGTCTGAGCAAACCTTTGTTTTTCACATTAATATGAAGTTAGATGAGGCTGGGCAGTGATATCAACTCCTGGCCAGTAGGTATCAACTTACTGTCTTTGGCAAAGTCATGCTCATGTTCTCTGCGTAGTTGGAGAATATGGTATTTGGCTCTTCAAACCCTGCGATTCGCTGCTGACCCATGTACATTCACTTAGATGCTCTTGGATTGTTGGAGAGCAGAGAGCACTTTCCCCTCCGACAATATTTCATAACTTCAGCACGTAATACCTTTTCCAAAGGAGGACAGATGTGCAGGAGTAGTTTTAGTCTTCCAAGAAGTTTTCCATTAGGATCTTGATTCTTCTCTGGCTGTGTAATCCAACAGCATAACCACGGCCCCTGCAAGGCTGGAGACGGGAGCTTGCTGCTCAAGCAATACTTGCTGCAAACAGGCCATCCAGCTGAGGTACTGCCCATTTGCTCCCTGGGTTCAGATGCACTGCTGCGAGGAGGCCTGCCAGCACACAGCTACTCACCCTTTTCTGGGGAGCTTTGAAAAAGGCATCGTGGAAGAGTAACTTGAGCCCAGCTTGTCTTACAGGGGATATTTCAGCCAGAAGCCATCATATCAAACATTCAGGTTTTTGAGGGGTAGAGAGGTATCGTATGGGGTGGTTGGGGGGAATGGCTCTGTTTTGTTTTAAGAATATTGTATATCCTAGTTACAGGAAAGAAGTCAGCAATAATGCCTATCCCACTGACAGTTCAGTTTGTTTTTTGGTTTTTGTTTGTTTGTTTGTTTTTCTGTTTGTTTGGTTGGTTTTTTTTTTTTAGTTTTTTAGTTTTTCAGGCTTTGACGAGGAGAGGGAAGAAGAGGAAGATCCTGAGCTCCAAGAATTTCACTCTCAGCATGCCAAAGCTATCAGTAGAAATGCCTGGATTTTCCACAATGGCTTGGATATATGCCGCAGTAAAAGAAGCCACTTCATAGTAAGCTCCCGTCCATGAGGAGACACACTTCGGATCACTCAGCTTCAGGGAGAAGGGGCTACTTCCCTCTGCTACAGGGAGACCCGATCTGTACGTGAACTGCTCCTGCCCAAACAGCCATCAGGCTGTTCAGTCAACCTGGGCAACTAAGGAGAGAAGCAAGTCTGTTGTCATATTCCACAGGAAGGCATCAGATCCATGATGATGTTCAAGGTGGATTGCTATGGGCTAAAGTAGTAGCAACCATGCAAAAAGCAGAAGGGAGAAAGAGTTGAGGGGAAAGAGGACAGTTGTATCCCCAAAACTCCAAGGGAAAGTCAGGTTTTCAGTAGGGATTTGGAGGCTGGAAGCAGAAAGACGGCCACAAGTTAACTTTTTGATATCTGCATGCACCTTAGGAAACGTTATTTGTTTCTGCACATTCCTATTAGGACGCACACTAGTTTTTGCTTACTCTCCATTTTTTTGCCAGGAAACCCTGATGCTGCCGTCACATGATTGAGAAGTCACTCACTAATTCAGCAGAAACCCGACTCTCCAGTGTCTTTGGCTGTAGCCACTGTACAAAGAGCATTTGGGATCCTGTGGCATCTGACAGCTTTCCCCTCCTCCAAGACTGACATTAACCAAAAGCCTCCTATCCAAAACAAAAACGCTAGACGGAACACAACCCACATTCCTCCTATTTTGGGAAAGTCTGGATTGGAAACCTAACTTCTCATCTTGAACCCATGTGTAGCTGTTTAAGTGTAGTTCAGGAGCCATATGACATTTACAGCTTATTCCTGTGAATGCTATAGAAAACTAATAAAAGAGTGAGAATCATCAGCAAAATGTACTACAAAATGCAACGCAGAATAAACTGGAGCAAACACTGATCGTATTCATACCACTGCTGCCCACCAAGGACCTTCTGCTGCACAGAAGAGATGTGGTGTTGGGAAAAGGCAATTTAGTGACAAGTTGAGAGCTTGAAAACTCCAGTTTTATGAAGGGAGGCTGGGCACTCAGCTCCCATTTCACCCCAAGCCTGCTCCTCATTTCCATGAGAAACTGCACTTGGATTTTCCAGAGTCTCTGCCACCTATTCAGAAACCAGTCTTGAGCAGAAATGTCAAGCTTGTGCTGCTGCCAGTTCTTCAGCCCCTACTTGGTCACACCATAAAGTCCTCTACCTCTCAATTCCCTTCTATCAGCCTTCAAACGGTAATTTCTGAATACCTTTGGGCAAAATTCCACCTACAAAATACTACTAGCTTTGAAACAGAAGAGGAGAGACAAACATCCAAAAACAAATTGAAAGCACTTGCTCAAAAGACTCCACTAGTGTCTCAGTTCTCGACTAGTCAACACCTTATATTTTTATTTTTAAAATGTACTTCCGCCATGGTTCTTGGACCCCTTAAATCAACATCATCAAATTCCACTATGGATTTAGACTTCACAACGTGACTTCAGTTCTCCAAGCACAGAGTAAGAGTCTTGTGAGAAGGTTTCGCTTCTGCCAGCATCCACTTCCAAGTTCTCCAGCCCCGGATAGCAGAGAAACAAAACAGGATAGCTGCGTAACAGCGGTCAGCCTCCTACGCACTCAGGAGCTGCCTGGCTACTGCTGCATTAAGAGTTCTGTGAGCTGTCAGCGAATGGGGCTAGGTCCAACTGTGTGCCCACTAGTTTCGAACTGCATAGCTTGAAGCTGTACACATCCAGCAAAACAAATATTAAGCCCCATTGGGCACCCACTTATAAGGACTAGGATTATCAGGAACTATTTGCTGACTTGAGCAAAGCTGTTATTCACACCCATTCACTGGCAAAACTGTACAAGTCCAGTCAATCACTGCCTCGGTGTTGGCATTCCTGAATGTAAAGCAGCAAAAGAGCAGAGAAAGATGGATAGGAAAACATGACCAGTTACGCGACTCATTTTCCTCCTCCATGCTAGAAGTTAGCACAGACACCAGAGAGCACAGGAGGCAAAAATTAAGTAATAGAGAAAGGGGTGCATGACAGAGGGATACATTTGAGTAGCAGATGTCAAAAAAGCAGCAAATTTTAATGTTCCTTTGCCTTTCAGGCTAAAGGCATCTCCTGTAACTAATGCACCTGGAGCATTTTCAAGGATGCTGGCCACATGCTACTCACATAAACTTCATGGGATTAACAGTACAGCCTGTGGGATGAATCAGTCCTATATCTTTCTTTTTTTAATCCCACATTAAAATCTCAGAAGCAAGCAAGCAAGCAGTGGATTGCCCATAACAGATTCTCTCTCCCTCCTCTCCAAAAACATGCGAAGAGCTTGTTACAAATTGGATATTGGTGAGGCTACAGATACATTCCAGAGGAGTATGTACCACTGAAATAAAAGCACCTGACTTACTTCACATCATTAGCTGTACTGTCTTCTGCCATTCTTTCTATGGCTATTTGTTATATTACTGATGGAAGTGGTCTGTCTGAAGTGTGAATTGGCTATTGGTAAGCATTTAGTGGAACTTTGTTGTCTCCAGGAACCAGCCTTTACAAGTCCACTTTCTCCCAGAAGGAGTTACTGTTCAGCTTCAAAGTCAAAGATAAGCAGTTCTGATCTCTGCCGTGGCTCCAGTTGAACTGGGGTGACTACAGTTGTGAAATTTGCTTTCTTAAGTGATGGCTGCTTTTACCAATCTAGGTCAGGATCAGCTATAGCAATCGAGGCTCTTTCCTGCCAACTCACTTGCAAGAAAAACACTAAGTACCAATGGATGGTCTGACTTCAGAGCTCTACCTTATAAGTGCAATTCTAGTCCATCCACCAAGACCTGATGAAGGCACAGCTCAGAGAGCTACAGAAAAATGCCTCAGCATCACATTGTCAAGGTTAAGGCAAAACTTCAATCCCACAGAAACATGGGATTTTGATTTCCTTAAACTGAGGAACACACTGTGTTACATTTCCTTAGATCAGAATGTGCTCCTGACAGGCGAAATTAGCAGAGGATTTAGCTATCATGAAAGATAAAAAGCATTAATCACATGGGATTCTCCACAGAAGGTATAGGAGATCAGTGGAAAGGAACAAGAAACATGGCAGAATAAATGATACCCAGGAAGGAAGTCACTAATCTCCACCTGCACTCAGTTATCCTTGTTTCAGGCCTCCCCTCCTGCACTCACTTAAGTTTCTACCAAATTTACCTGGGGCCAGTCAGATGGTCCACTCAGGAGTCTGCTTAAACAAGAGGCAAAGAAGAAATAGAGGAAGGATTATATGATTTGGGGATATGGAGAAGAATTACTAGTTTAGGCAAGTTTCAGCTGAAGCAGATGGTGTTCCTGACGTACCAAGGACCTGGCACTGTTATTTTACAGAAGCCAGAGTAGCTCACCTGGCAGCCTGCAGCCTTCGCTAAGGTGTGGATGAGTTTGGCCCAGTCACTGTTTCTATTCCTGTCACTGCATTGCCCCCAAGACACACTTGCCAAGGGCAAGTGCAAGCCCAGGCACTCAGCCTCTGCCGTGTCTGCACATAATGGGTGGAAAAAAAGGCCCTTGTGCAACTCAAGTGCACCATGCAAGGAGGTCTCAACACTGGCATCTGTCACAGAATTGCAAAGGGTGGCTACATCTCATCTGTAATGGAAGTTTGCCTGAAACCACCAGCATTTTCCCTCAAATGCCACTACACAACAATTCCTGGCAGCCTGAGCCAAATTTAAACCAGTGTCAGCAAGCATCTTGCAAGCCATCCCCAGAACCATTCAGTCCCCGAGTTCCCACATGCGCATTCTGCAGACAGTGTCCTCATTGGGGGATGTTGGTTTCTGTTTAGGATTTTTTGCAAGGGAGACTCTGGGGTGCTGTAGGGAAAGCAACACCCTTTCACGTGGCTGGCTCTCAAACCTGGATACTTCTGCAAAAGAGATACTTAACTTCCCAGTTCAGTTGAGTGGAAGCATTCACATGCCAACCCCCAGAGGCTCATTTCTTATTTTAAAACCAACACGCTAACAGCCCAGGAAGTGTATAGTCAGCTCCAAAAATACACCAAAGACGTCTGGAATGACCAAGTGTGTAATTTAACTTGTAGCTGGTACAGGAACCAGTTCTGCTTGCTGTGCTCAGGAGGAGCAAAAGAGGCATTTTCTATAGGGCTCAGTTATCCCATTTGCCTGGCGATGGAAATAGCATCCCATTTCTGGTCATTCTACTTTTATTCTAGGACATTTTGGTCACAGAAGGTCTACTTGAAGCAAGGGAATAATTTGCAAGCTCACCCTGAGCGTACAGCCATCCCATAATTTTGGTTCTTCATACTCTGTGCAGAGAATTTCCTTCTTGGTAACGATAAGGAATTTAAGTCAGTATTAAGAACAAAACCTCAAAGAAACTGTCTCAGATTCCTGATCCTGTTTTCAAGCAGACAAGCGAGCTTTACCACCTCTCCTCTGAGTCAGTGTGTGCAGTCTTCCCCCTGCCCACATCCAGAAATGCAGATTCTTCAAAGTGGTTTCCAGGGCACTGAATAAATTGGTCTTGAGTTTAATCCTAGGGTTTCAAATGCTCAGTGATGGATCTTCCCAGGTTCACATTACCCATCCTGAATCTACAGCTATACTCAGTTAAGACAAATAGCTCAAGTCTCTCCAAGCAGCTCAGGTTTTCCTCATGCAGGGAGGCCTCCACTAACATCCAAATGCTATAAAAGCCCATGTGGGAGATTAAAGTGCTATTTATGAACTTACCAATATTCAAGCCAATGATTCAGGTTTAATATTAGATGTTGTTCTTCAAATCCTAGGGTCACCACTGCATGGAGATTTACCCTGCACTCCCCCATCACCTCCATCATGTTTGAGTAGGGACTGTGTTCAGGGCTTCCTTAACTTCATTTCAATTTCAGCACACTGAAATTTGTTATTCCAATTGCCAGGTTTTGTATGCAGTCACCTAGACTCGCTAAGAGCTATTGTCCTTTAAGAAGGATACATTTCACCTGCACATATGGTCACCGTTTGAAAGTCAGCACAGTGCCTCAAGACCTGGACATCAAATCATGAAGGTGTTATTTTACACTCGTCAGACAGTGCAGACGTGTGCCTGCCAGCATTAGTCTAGCTAGTCAAGCTGCTGCTAATCATGAAAGAGCAACAACTTATTTTCTCTTTTATCCAAGTATCAAACCAGTCTGGGATTCTTAAGCAAACATATGGCAGCTGTATTAATATAGGAGCAGAGTGAAGCTAGGTCTGCAGCATGAGTGCACCCAGCATTGCCCTCACCCTCCACCCACTGGGAGATATGCTTGCATTAAAGCCCATGCCACCAGCACGCTTACCAGAAAGGGTGTGTGCGCGCAATGGGAGAGAGGAAAAGATCAGCAGGAGGCGGTTCTGCGAACAGAATTAAAACAACTTTTCAAAGCAACAGGCTAGGGCTTTCCAGCACGCGTTTGCATTATGGGGAGAAATAGGAGATACAGACTCAAGCGAGGTCTGGGAAATACTTGGCATTATCACCAAGTTGAAGTTTGACTACATTGCCAATGTAACTGCAGTCCAGTTTCATTTGAAATAAAGTGATGTCCCATTGCATGTGAAACTTTCAGATGAAGTCACACAGTATCAAGATACAAAAAACTGAACCAGCCAATAAAAATAGTAAAGAGAAGCCAGCCAGTAAAATAGGGATCCAAGAGAGCCCATCTCATCCCCTGCATCTTCCAGAACTGCTTCAGTTAATCCATCTGTGAGCCAACATCTTTCTACCACAAAAATAATTAAAGTCTCCATCAAGAATGCTGGAAAGTCTGATGTCCCAGCCTGAGGGGCGGACGGGAAGAGCCGATATACACCCCTCTGTCAAGCCACCCCCTAAATCTGATTGTATTATGAAACTCCTAAGCAAGACAATTACTTCTATAGGTTTTGCTTAATCTGAAGATGGACAAGAAATTGGTTTGTGGGGAAACTGAACTCTTTTTAACATGAAAACCAGAAGTAAGGAGTTATGTTGCTGGTCGTAACTGAAACGCGTCTGCTAATGATTACAGCTTCCATTTTACTGCCAAAGTATTATTAGAACTGCTTATTTGCTGTGCAGCTTGGGGGGAAAAAAAAATCTCTTCCATCCTTTATTAATCTTGTCCTCATCTGACACAACAAAAATGCACCATCAGTCTTTTGCTTACTTTGAAAAATGGGCCTGAAAGTCCCCACAAGAGCCAAAGCCTTTGTGTATAATTGCTTTCTTGATTAACTAGAACAAAAGGCAGAAGACGTCAGTCACTATTCATTAAGTTTAATATTTTCGGGGCTTATTTAAAGCCATTTCAGTGACTTGCTTTCTTAACAGAAACTTTGATATAATAAAAACGTAAGAAAACAATGCTTTTTTATTTTATTTATTTCTTTTTTTTAAAAGCAGTCACATCCCAAGGAACATAGCCCACAAGGTACCTACAGGACTCATTGGAAGGCCTCAGTAATATCCTTGTATCTTCTTGGCCTCTGGTACTTTCTTGCAGCAGTGCTGAGCTGGTGACCTATTTGGCTGATATAGGAAACCAAATCATTAGCAAGTTTATGTATTCTAATATGAAAAGCAGATTTTCCTTGGAAACATTTTCTTGGGGCAGGCTTCAGGGTCCTGAAACTGGCAGTGACTGCATAAACAGAGGAGGTAATGAGTAGAGGCTCCAACCAGGGATACTGTGTAAAATTTTTTCCTTTTCAGCCTGCCATCCTGGGCTCCAAACAGGGTATGCAGTGGAAACAGAGAGAAGAGAGAATTTAACTATCTGCCTGAGTATAAAGTCTCAGCACAGCAGGATTAGATGAGAAGGGAAAAGGGGGGGAACTTGCAGGCAGCTGGAAATTTCAGAATTGAAGTTTTCAGAGGTCTGGTAGAAAGTCTACTACTCAGGAGTACCTGGCTGTGTTGTACGGCAAACTTAAAGGTAGTATTGCTTGCTGTCTTGGCTTCTCCACGCTTACTGATGCGCCCTGTTCCTCCGAGGCTAAATTGCCTTTATAGACAACTAAGTCTTCAAGTCCATGGTTTCAGCAGTCACATCCCACCCTCTCCCCAGCAGCCAGACTAACAGGGCAGTCTCAGAAGTCCTGGAACAGATTTCATGCCCACAGCTACCAAACATGAAGTCCAGACAGGCTTGTTCCCTCTCCTGCTCCTAAAGGAGGGGGTCTTAAGGCTCTCAGCTCCTTGGATATGAGGAATTCAAAACAGCTGCAGATAAGAAACAATCTTTGCAAGGGCTGACATTGACTTTTTCCCCCTTTGAACTACACTTCTTGTGGTTTGGAGACAAGAAAAGTCTCTACTCATGCTGACCTGGCAACCTTGTGGGACCTCTTTCAATCCTGCCTGTGCAAAGGCTTTGCCCCTGCAAGTGGGCTTGCTCTGCTGGGTCTCACAAGGCAGGGGAATTCTCTCTGTGCTCCCATTCCTATTTCTTGAGAAATTAGAGAACTGTAGAACTAAATGGGTAGTATTTTGTTCCATGTCAAGCCAGGTGGAGGGAAGTTTGGAAAGGGAACCTGTTTACTTCAGTGGGATGCTTAGAAGACAGCAGATGGCAAAAACCCAGCCCTGGAGATGCATCTTTAATATATCTGGAGACTTCCTATTCACAGCAATAACCCTTCCCCCTAGCTTAGGGAAATTTGGGGGTGGGGGAGAGTCGTCCCACAGAGACATGACATCAGCTAAAGAAAAGGCAAATGAACACAAACGTCAAAGTGGTTGGACTTCAGATGTCTCCATAAAAAGGAAAAAACCCACATAACTGAACTAGCCCTGTCAGAATACCAGTTGCCCAAGATTAAGACAAACAATGGGAATGGGACTAAAAAATGAATATAAACCACACGCTATAGCCCAAAGCATTTGAGAAAATATGCTCTAGAGGGATGATTTCAAATTGGAAGTTCAGTTTTATTGTCTCTATCTGGAGACATGTTCCTTTAAAACAATTTAAAAGCAAACACTACACAGAGGGGATCTGATAGGTACTACTAAAGAAGAGAATGCTTCAGAGGAATATAACCCTGTGAAATCTCTTGTGTCCCTATTATTTGTTAATCATTCTTTTCCCTCTATAGGAGAATGAAATGAGGCAGCATGGCTTGGAAAAGTCATTCATTTCTTACTACACTGAAAACTTCCATGATGAACCTGAGGGAACAACACTACTAGTTAACTTTAGAAAGACTTTATGAATGCACTGAAGGTCACTTTAGTATGACACTCAGCTGCTCCCAGCTCAAGTGGGACCCAAATAATACAAGCCACCAAACAACTCCTCCATCCCAACAAGCAGAACATCCCTACTAGCAGAGCTCCAGAGCAGTCTGGAGGTGTCCCAGGAAAGCTTCAGCAGAATTAGGCATTGCAAAGGGCATAGTGTTACCAGACAGCCATATTTCAAGCGTTCATAATGAGCCTGTCACCAAGAAGTCAGAGCAAGTACCCAATGCAATTCAAAGCTGGGCAAAGGAAAACCAAGCAAGGATGTCTATGAAATGCAGAAGGGCTTCCCAGAAGAGATGGAAATGTCACAGCACAATTAAAGGGACAATCTCTCCTTGTCACAGGGCTGGAACGAGTATTCCCAGCAGAAAAGCAGGAGCCCACCTCAATCCTTTTGCACAGTCACAAAACCGCAGGTATTTCAGAGGTGGCAATGGAGAACAACCTCATTTTCCACAGTGAGGGAGGACAACTACAAACACCAGAGTATTAACAACCCTGCTTGGTTCCAGCACAGAGAATTACCTTCCAAACTCTTAAAGAAACAAACGTCACTTGCCATGTAAGTTACTAAGTGGGGGAGAGGAAAGCCATTTAGACATCACAAGATAGCAGCATGAATATTACAATACATTCATAATTCAAGCATTTTGTTTTATGCAGCAACCTCCCAATCTCAGCTGAGATGTTGGTGTGGTGATGCTCAAGCAATAGGCAGGTCTAGAAATGTCAGTCCCAAATAGCTTATCGTTCAAGCCTACGTACAGGGCAGCCTTGAACTGCAGCTCAGAGGTAACTGCTTCAGAAATGTTGCGGCATGCTTCCTTTCTGGGCACAGTAAACCTAAGTTAAATTCTTGAAACTCAAATGAGGGCTTCAGCCACACCAACATCCCTTGCCTGCTTAAAGTTGAACAGTCAGAAAAAGAAAGCAGCCACCGCCTTACCCTTGCAGAGGCACACATTTAAAAATCCAATCAGGTTAGAAAAAAGGCAAGAAAAAAAGGGGTTGGAAAATAGCTTACAAATCACCAGAGAGGTCAGGGTAGGCCGTCAAGGGCTGCTTCCAGCTTAGTACAGCTGCTAAAGTCATTAGACAGTGTCACCCCACCCTCAGGCTCCCAGGAGCAAGAGCAGAGGAAGGAGGGCTCCTCCTTATCTCCTGCTGACCTGGCTGTTACTGGTGTGAGTAAATTCTCTCCATCCATTCAACATTTTACAAACAGGCCACTGGAAGAGGGAGTGCCTGTTTGCAGTATTTGCAGGGTTGGTCAGGCACTGTATTCCCAGAAAGGAGCTGATCTCCAGTGAGAACTTGGCTAGAGCAAGTCATCACATCCAGTTTTACCTCTCTGCTCTAAGCTTCTCTCAGGCTTCCCCTGGAGCCAGCACAGAGCCTGGATTAGTCTAAATGTTCCTGTCCATCCTATCAATACTCCATTGACCCCATTTCCATTGACTACTTTAAAACAAGGCACCCAGGCTCCCTCCATAGACACCAGCTTCCAGACAGCTAAAGTTTAAAATAAAGCCCCCACTTTGCAACCAGACGCACCAACAGGATGCTTTGCTTACTGTTGCAAAACAAAGCAAGAGAACAACCAACCTTGATCACTACCTCCAAAAAGCCTGAAGACAAAGACACTGCTGCAGTGAGACAAGCAAGTGCCATTGAGCATCCTTACCCTCACCACAGACGTCTCAAACTCTTGCCTGCACAAAGCAGCCCTTCTCCAGCCCCTGAGCTGCAAGCGTTTGGAGAAAAGCATCTCTGCTTTGCCAGCATTGTCCCTGTTTGGAGGGAAAACTTCTACAAACACTGTTTTTTAGGACATTAAACAACTTTCCAGTAACTCCTAGCCAAAAATTCCTGATCACCCACCCTGCCTCCTCAGATGGCCTATGTTTGTCTGCCTTAGTACATACACTGGGCAGAAAGCTGCAGCAGGACAGGAACTGATTCATAAGTGGATCAAGTATCCTCTGCTGCAGGGCTGGGTGCAGGCCCAGAAAGGCAGGACATATGGCAAGGCAGCACTGCATTCAGAATAGGGCACTGGAGTCTACAGACCTTTGTTTTTGAAGAAGGGGTTTGGGGTAGCCCTTCCTTGAACTCAGCTCTGCTTGTCAGAGAGTTATGAACACTAGTGCATACAGGAGTAGTTACACAAGCTATCCCAGGTATTGAGGGGTGGCCACTCACCTAAACCTGTCCTCTGGGATGAAGCCACTGGTGCTAGAGGAAAGGTGTTCGACCTACATAAGTGTTTGTTTCTCCTCCTCAAATTCCAGACACAGCTCAAGGACTGATGAAGAGAAGGGTCCGCTGTATGAGGGAGTATTTACTTTTTATATCACGACCATGGTCTCTTACAAGGTTTAAAATTCAAATACACAGCCATGCTGGGAAGAAATGGAAATGCAAAGAAGTGAAGTAGCTTTCTCAGAGCAAACAGCAGGGCAGGGCTGGATGTACAAACAGAAATCAAGTCCTGAATCACATCTGATGGACCACACTCTCTTGAAATGCTTTGTAAGGAAAAAAAATAGCCTTCCAGGGAAAGCCAGCATGCACAATTGCACCTGAAATAAAGCAGGATGTTGGCAATTAGGCATACTGTCTCTGGCAACACATCCAACCAGTGGATGCACAGCTATTGACATTTCATAAGCAAACATGGTAACTGCATTTGCAATTTGGTATAGAGCTACATCCACATTTGAAGCCTAGGAAACTGCTAGCATATCACTTATCTGTTAGAATAAACAGAAGCGCACTGGGTTTTGGCCAGCTTTTGCAAGATGATAATACTAATGCTCAGAGACGTTTGCTAGCAGTGCACACAGTGCCATGCTCCCTCTGTGTACAGAGAGAGGATCATGAAGACAACATGCTAGAAAAAGGGGTAAAGCAGCAGAAAGCAGATACGAGACAGGAACAGTTGTCTTTTTAAAGAATTTAAAACAGAAAAACCCACCACACTAAAGAAAAGGGACCAAAAAAAAAAAATCAATGCTACTTGCAAAAGTAGGCATGGCAGAGGGGATATAGGGATGAAAGATGATCCACGAAATGCAAAAAATACCAACTTCTCTGTTTCTTTTTGAGCCACTTTAATGGTGCCCCTTTAGCCAAGATGCAGTAATTCATCAAGAAAGTAAACTTGGTCCGCTTTGGTACCAAGTAAAACCAGTTACTTAACCCCAGAAAGCAACACTGKCAAATAAAGCGTGTTGTGTTTCTCATGAAGAGGCAGTAGCCAAACTCAAAAAGCCCTCAATCTAAGAGGATGGAGTTTGCAATAGGGAAGGCAGTGTATCCCCAGGAGTCAGAGTCACAAGAGAGCTGTGGCTTCTTTATGTCCCTCTCCTAAATCATGACTGCAGCCAGTGAGCAGCACAAGTGAAACCAAATGGTGATGCAGAGCACATTGCCAGGCACACACTAATCTCCCAACACTGTGTGGACAAGCAGCAAGTCCCAAGACCCCTAAGCCAGGGCACCGAGACAAGCAGAGACCTTCTTTATGGTGATACTTCAGTGCCATGTCCCACATCCCAGCCAAGGAGATAAGAGCAGCCTTCCTTCGGCTCCCGATAAAGTTACGCTAGCCATAATAGCTTTGTTTTACGTGTTGCATGTAATGTAATATTGGAAATTAGTCTGCAGTTATGTAATTGCAAAGGATATGGCTATGGTCCTGCTCAGCCCAGCTGAAAACACCATCCCATGATGCCTCCACCGCAAACACGGCTCCCTGGGGGCTGTGAGGGAAAAGCCCCCATCCTGTCTGCATGCAGAGCAGCAGCAGAGGCAGAGGTGCTCGGGAGTATGCTTATACTTCACCGTCTGTCAGGTTTTCCATTGCAAACACTGCTGCCACAGTTTATAGCTTGACCGTTTCAAGCCACATCCACGCAAAACTTGGCAGAGAGGGAGCTGCTCTGGCCCAGTCCCTCCCCCTTCTACCTTAAAGAAATCTGTGTCGGATTCCTGCTTTAAAGTCACAACATTTCATTTCTGCAGCAGAAATACATTTTTAAGTCATTCCACAAAGGTTTTTTGGTTAAGATTTAAAAGAAGCCTATGTACTTAACAGACAAGATGAGTCAACTATTYACACTGTTATTCTGAAACAGCTCAGAGATGTTTAGATAGTGTTGGATGGTGCAGGTTGGTTACACAATGCATTTAAACAAATCACAGTCACTTCCAACAAGGAACACAAGCCGTGTAACTACACCCTGTTCCCAGACACCATCTGGAGAGACTGTAAGCCTCTATTTTTCTCCTGATGCATTTGTGACCATTGCTACATGCAGATTTTCCTCTTCAGCTGAGAAAAAAAGAGAGAGATAAATATCCATCAGATACATCAGGCACGCTGTGGGTCTTCTGCTCATGTAACCAGAACTCAGAAGATCTGAAGGACAGTTTTTGTTGAGCCAATATAGATATTTGCTGCAAAAACCAAGTGTCAGAGTCTGAGAGCTGGTACATTACTAAATAATTTGTTCTGAAGTATAGAGATCCTTTCAGTCTAGCAAGATTTGCTTCAGTGGCAATTGCAGCAACAGTTGGGTTACAGTGACCCATGGGCTTCATAACTGACGTGAAGGGTTTCAGAAATCATTCACCACATATGCTACACTGACCTTGCTTTTAAGTCATAATACTGAACAGAAGTTGCAACTTGAAGTGATGTCCAAGTCATAACTTTCATTGGCCCAATAATGGGGACAACCTTATACAACTCTCTTTTAGTGAAAGAGAAAACTAAGTATGAGACAAGGCCCTACTGAATGGGTTTGCGCATGTCTCACTGTGAGATGCCTTAAATCTCTGATATGGGGAAAATAACACTGAATAATACTATATAGTAAATGCAACACACTGTTACTTAAGATGAAGTTAATGTAGCTGATGACAACCAGATAAGACTTCAATAAATCAAATGCAGCATTTTTTTCCCTTCTACCTCTGCCCTATACACTGGCCTTTGAAAGCAGAGCTTACTTCCTTCCAGGAGGGTACACAGTTTGGAGGCAAACATCAGAGGAGATGGTAACTCTAGCTCAGGCCCTTGAAGTGTTCAGAAGAGAACATCCAGCAGGACATGAAACAGGCACCATCGTTTGGAAAAAAAACTTTTGAGCCTCGCCGCGTAAAAAAGTGTAGGGCCATCTGACCAGTTAAGTGAAGGTGTTTCTTCCCTACAAAACCATGCAACAGAGCCAATTTAAGGTTTCTCCCATGCTGGGGAAACAAAAAAAGCATTTAAGTGTCCCTAGGCATCAACATGCAACCCTGTTCAGGCAAGGCTTTTAAAATTAAGCAGTCATCCATACTATCCAGTATATACATTCACATATACCTAGCTTCCCCAAAGTACAGTTAAAAAACCCAAACCCAGACATATGATATGCTATATGCACGCATACACACAAGGAGATTTGAGATATTGGCCCAGCAGCACACCCAATGCACACTGTCCAGTCTGATGTGACTTCTCAGCTACGCAGCTGACAAGCTATCTAGCCATACTTCCTTCCATTCATTGAAGAAACTGTCCCTGCTGCAGGTGACATCCATAACACCTGACATCACCTTTACCTGTCTGGATCAGAACAAGTCTGATTTATACAGTCACAGCTATAGTTGCACAACACTTAAGCCAACATAACCATGCAGTCAGATGAATTACCACAGATGTGCATAGCCCAATAATCTTATTTTCTTAAAAAGTGTATCCCCATGTTCCTAGAAGTCATAACCACATCTTCTAGGCACGTTTGCCTACATTAAACAGATACCCAATTCAAACAATAACTGAAGAGTTTTAAAAAGTTGACACTTGAGAATCTTTTGCTAGTTTCATTACATGCCATTTATAGGTTCAGCTTTAGCTGAAGAGACAAGAAGTCATCGTATTGAAGTCATTCCTGTGGTATCCCTAACCTAGGAGAGAGTGAGAGTGTATGTTTGGAGTCCTGTTCTTGGAACAACTGAAACATGAATTCCCTGCCAGAACAGTTTAGACAAGCATCCAAAGCAAATGATGCTCTATCCACCACCAATCTGTGACTTCTTTTTTTATAAATATGTATCTATATCAGTATTATATCTATCTATATAGATATAAAGGACAAGATCATAGCATGGAGTTCCTTTCTTGTTTATATGGACAATAAGAAATCTGGCTGCTAAGCATCAGAATATGGTCTTAAGAACTGTAATCCAAGTTCAAGGATGTTTCCTTAGAAAAGTCACATTTCTGGACCCACTAATTAAATTCAAACCCGACACTCTCCATTTATATCTCCACATACCATGTGGTTCAATACAATATGATGTGAACTGTGCAAGGCAGAGAAGCCACATTAAAAGAAAATACAAAGGAACTGTAATYTGGAATTCAGACACTTCTTGCAGTATTTAACAGCCCAATTCCCTTGGCTCCATAGGCCATTTTCCAAGACAGGGATATCATGGATATGAATATAAGTTGCCACAATAACCAAGCTTGTTCTGACAGCAGTAACACCCATTGACAGCGAGGAGTTCTCAGGCTTGGAAGGGAGGATGCTTGTCCACTAGCCCAGACACAGTTTAAGAAGTCAAGACATTTTTCCCCCCCTTCAATCATAACTATTGCTTTAAAGTGGGACAGATGAGCATTTTGCCTCTACTATTTTTGCAAGTGATACAATCAGTACCTAGGAGACAGGCACAGGCATTTCTGTTCACACTAGCCAGTTCATTTCCACACACTATCCTTTTGGACACCACACTAAATCACTGGCCAGCAACTGACTGCGTCACTTTGAGCCAAACAAGCATTAGGCTTTCATACAGCAGAGAAATAACCACTCCCTTAAAAGAAAAATAAATAAAAAAATTACAATGCATGGTCATCATTGTGGATAACCTGACTCAGATCTGAGTCCCAGATCAGGGTGTCCTGGTTCCCCCAAGCTCTGGTGTGCCCAGCATGCTCCAGAGCCAGCCAGCCGTGACAGCCCTGCGTGGGGAGCTACCACGACATCAGCCTTTGCTTGAACGGCTCCAAATGCCAGCAGCTCCTCTGGATGAGGACATGCAAGTCACGAGTGGGCTGGAAACCAGACCCGGACAACAGCTCTAGGTTAATACACAAGGAACGCTGGAGGGGAGGAGGGGGAGCTGCTGAAGATTATTCAAACCAGCTTGGCAGTTATTCAAACCAGCTGCTAACCCGCTCCAACCACTCACATGTACACAGTCTCCTGCGTTTGTTCAGCCTGACTCAAAGCTACCAGACATTCAAGAGTTAAAGTACACAAAAGACATCTATACAAACACTTGCCAAAAAATCTCATTTTCCAAGTGGAAGCTGGTTATTCCAGGGATGGCAGAAGAAGGGATTTCATCTTGCTTTTACATGACAGGCTCTGCCTCCTTGCCTCAAAATTCCCCAATTAACGCTTCTGCAAGAAGTTTTGAAACAGTGCATGGCCACGTATTTATCTACGCACATTCTCTCCCCTCCCTACCGAGCTCTGGGCCACGGGCTAAGCTGTCAAGCCAAGTTTCATCCCAAGCAATTTTTAAACACTCATCCTATAAATCCTCTGAAAAGGGAATTAGTAATGGAAATGCTGACAGAGACTTGAAGAGACAGCAGGGCAACTATATCAGTCTACTATACATCAGCTTCATTAGCTGCAGATCCTTCTCTCCTTCACCTTCGTTTTCCATTAGTGTACTTTGGCTAATTAATGCACAAAACCTATGAAACATTCTTACAGTAGAAGGCAACATTTGGCCCCAGGCCCAAATCAACATTGAGAAACTTCAACATCCTCAGCCAGACATAGTAACTGTACCAGATGGAGCTAACATACAGCTACAAGTAGTGATGAGGAAACTGAAAGAAGAGGAACACATGCAAAAAATCAGACCATTGGAAGAGGGAAAAGCAGCAAACGTGTCTTACCGCTTTCGTTTTTCTCTATGACATCCACGACCTCTCCAGCCTGGAGGCTGATCTCAGAGTTCTCCTGCTTCTCATAGTTGGACACCACCACATATTGCTCCAGGATCATGGGTTCAGAGCTAGCATCAGCACCTGGGGAGGGGAAAAAGCAAGCCGTAAGCCAGCTTCCAGCCATGGCTCCTCGAGAGCGACCTCCGTCCATCCGATTCACGACAGGCCAACTTGTCACCAGAGCCAAGCAAATCAGCAAACAACCTTGGCTCGCAGCATATCCCCAAATGGCTGGCCATATAGAAACAGACTCCTCTGGCCCACAACCCAGCAGCACAGAGGGACATTGGAGAGAAGAAAAAAAAAAAAAAAAAAAAAAAAAAAAAAAAAAAAAAAAAAAAAAAAAAAAAGAGGAAAAAAAAAAAAAAAAAAAAAACAAAAAAAACACAAAACACGAAAAGGAGCCGAAAACAGTGAATTAGCTGCAAAGTTTCATGATGGATTCTGAAAATAAACCTCTTCCCAACATGGTTTCCACAATCCTTGCTCCCATTCAGAGAGAAAAATCCTGGGCAGAAGCAGCATAAATCCACAGCTGAGCCATCCCCCCAGTAAACCCAAAGGAAAAAAAACCGCTCTCCCCTTGGCGGCTCAGCTCCTTCTCCACTCTAAAGGCTTGAGCTGGAAGTCAAGAGGGGGCTGTAGATGCCAATCATATTCGTCTGCACTGCAGCCCTTAAATAGAAACACATGAGCGGGATTGAAAGAGAGGGAGGTGGGGTGGAGGGAGAGAGGGGAGGGCGGGGAAGAGTGTTTACTTGAAACAGAAGAAGAAAAAAAGTTATAGCGCCAGATCCTTGCTCAAACACGGCCACCCCCCGCCAGCTCCGCAGTTCCGCATTCCCCGTGGCAGAGCTGCCCTGAGCGGGACAGGGGCACAGCACGCTCCGGCTTCCCCCTCTCCATCGCCCTTCGGCGCCTTTTTGGAGCCAACCTCTCCAGTTGTTCGGTTCCTCTTCGTACCAAGGGCTTTCTGCTGCCAGAGCCATTTATGAATGAGAGTAGGCTCTCACACAAACAGGGGCAAAAAAAGGTGCAAAATAACCGTTCTCCTCCCTTCCCCCACATTCCTGGAGTTTCTTCTTGGGTTTTTTTTTTGATTTCTGACTTTTCCACCCCTAAACCGAAATCATGCATTTTGGGGTGGAGCCGCGAGGCAGGGAAGCTGCCATGCCAGACATGGAGGGAGACCTCCTCGTGCTGCTGTTCGCTGTATGAGATGCACCTCAGCTCTCCGGTGCAACATAAACAGTGCGGCTGGGGCCTCCGCACCCCCAAGCCCAGACCGACTGTGCTCTGCCTGGAAACTGCCTCAAACAGTAATGAAAACCTTTAGGACATCAGGGTTTCTTAATTTGTCCTCATTTATACACTCTTCAAAGTGTCAGACCAGAGCAAAAAGCACCTACAATTTCTGTCTAAGAGCCAACATGCCTCAACACAAAATTATTTTACAGGTTTCCTGAATTACAGCAACATGTATTAGGGCAGAGCAGTTTGGGCCAACAGCATTATTATACATTTTACATATTAAGAGGCAGTTCCTGTCTCTCTAGATTAAGACGTAGATGGAAAGGGGAGACAGAAGTAGATGTACGACTTGCTGAAAGTCCCATTTCACGTGACGGTGGCAGAGCCAGGAGCAGACTCCAGGTCTCCTGAATCTCTGATGACAAATTGGCTACAAGAGACGGGAAGGAAGCAGCACGGTCTGAAACTGTCCACCAGACAAGTCAGGGGACTGACAGCCAAGCACAGGATGCTCAGCGCTGTATTTCCAGATGCAGCATGTTCATATGCATTTGGGCTGAAGATGCAAAGTGATTCTACAGACAAATAATTAGCACCCCTGCCAAGAGAAAGGTAAAGAATGCATCAGCCATTAAAACAGCATCCTGTGAAATGAAAATCCTAGAACAAAAAGCAATTAATCCAACAGTTTCCTGAAAGGAAACGCTATCACAATGCCTCCCTTTGGACCAGATTTAAGAGATCCAGAAAATCAGAAGACTTCCTTGCTCCCTAAGCGGCCTCTGACTCTCCTCAGGTTACGTAGGTTAATTTTCTTTAAAGAGGAGTCATCTCCTCTAGAAGTTTGTGTTTAAGAGATTTAGCTTTTCTATAGATAGTTGAATCACAGCCAGTAGCAGGAACAGGGGGAGAAGACCGTGAACTGACAACATTGAAATTTATAATAAAAATTTTCACCATAGCTGCTCATTCCAAATAAGCATCGCATTTCTGTTGATGATGAATCAACTTGACTTGTGTGTTCTAGTTTAAACCAGTGCTAATTGGGTTATCTAGAGTGTGATGAGATGCTTTCCCCTGTTTCACACTGCTTCCCACACAGTCCCTTCTCCAGTCCAGAATGGGGCAGCCTTATCTTCCTTCAACCTATTTATGCAAGTAACACCTACAACCCCTACTTCGTTTAGTCTCAAGATAAATACCAGTTCTCTATCCAGAAACAAAAGCTGTCATGGCCTTATGTTTATGCATGTGCACCAGCAGAGAATTCAGTGTGTGGAAAGGCAAAAGGAGGGACTGAACAGTGGCAGAGGGAGCAGGGGACTTGCAGGAAGCTACTTGCTAAATAGACACCCCAAATGTGTTCTTTCCTCTAATCTCCTAGACAGTTTTCATGGGAGTAGAGTAAGGAAAAAAAAACCAAAACACAAAACACAGCATTGGCTTGGTGGCAGGAGCGGTGCTCATGTGATGCACATGTCCCTGCTGGGAACAAGGAGAGGGCCAGGCTGGAGCGCAGGCTGGCAAACACCCCGCCATCAGCCACTGAGGACAAGCCAGGGACCATGTGCCAGGGGAGCACCCTTGCCAGGAAACCCAAAGAAACAGCACTTTAAATCCACCTCCGCAATTCTGGCTCCAAAAGAAGTGGGCTTACAACTGTCCGGCAAGATAGGTTATATCTGCACTCACATATCCGAAACCCAGCAGGGCTTTACGATGCCGTTTACTCTGTCCTGCCTCGCATAAGGTATTCACTGCAGGAGGACTTCTTTGTCACTATAGTGGCTGGTGCAACATGTACAATTAAGAGACTGTTTTAACAGCAGCTTGTATAAGTGTTACAGGGTTCCTATTAAGACCAAAAAAAAAAAAAAAAGGTGATAAATTCCTTGGTCTAGGAAGTAACCAAGGTCAAACAAACTTGTTCATTTACAGCTACAGCAGATCATGGCTAGAGAATATCCCCCTTTGGAGGGGTGGGGTCCCTGTGGCTCCCAGAGTGATACTCGCCCAGGATTACACATTGCACAGTGGGGAAGACTTCAGTAATAGTAGAAAAGAAAGGAAAGAAAGAAGGAAGGAAGGAGAGGAGGAAAGACGACAGAGAAACAGCTCCTCCCAGTAATCAAAAGCCTTAAACGTTTTCTGGGTAGCCTGGTTTAGGTTGTTACTATATTCCCTTCAGGCACAGTCAGTAGGGTAAAAAGCTTTAACCCTCCTCAGCCTTCCATCCCCCACAAGCATCTTTAGATGAATTACTCCTCAATGACACTCAGGATGCCCACAGCATTGCTGGAATGTTATGTCAGACTGCAGGTTTTCCCCCCAAAGGGGATTCAAAAGAACAAGACAGGCAACACCACAGAGAGCACAGCACCAATTACACCCGCTGCCTTGGGCGCTTCCGCATCCCTGCCAATTAGTTCAGGTCTAATTTGTAACACAGGACACAGCATCGCATTGAAGAGTAACAGCCTGCTCAGTGTGAAGCACGCCAGAGAAGAGGGATGTAGAGTGGTACAAGTTCCCCAGCAAGCTCACATGCACACTGCAATGTCCCCCTGACATTACAGCCCCACTAATTTAAAAGCCTCTTCAGCCCAGGCAGGAGAAACGGAGAGCAGAGGATAGGATAAGGCTGATGTGCCAGGTAAAGTTCACCCCTCCTCTCCCCCAAAAAAGCAGAATTAGTGTTTTGGTTTAGCTCCAACTTGCAAGCCCTCCCCAGAGCAGAGCACACGATAGATTGCTGGCTGAAATAAGAGTTTGCTTGCCTCTCCGTTTCTTTTTGCCTCGAGTCCGTTTCCTGGTTAAAGTCTTGAGGATACCCCTCCTCCTCTCCATAGGGCTCCACTTTACAATCCTCCCGCTCCTCACCTCAGCGATTCCCTTCCTGGGGCTGGGCAGAAATGTCATCGGAGCTTGTCTGTGCCCCTCACAGCTGGCACTATTAAGTGACACAGTTGCACCCTGTCCTCCTTACCAGGCAGCGAGGAGGGAGCATCATTCCTCCCGCTGTACTTGGAGACCGGCAACTACTGTGAAAGCCTCCTAAATAAGAGCGCAGAGCACCCGTTCCAAGCAACGTCTTCCTCCTCCTCCTCCTGTGTTGCAACAGCTAAGACCTACGATGGTTTTGCAATAGCCAAAAATTAAAACCACCAACCGGACTCCAAAAATAAAATCATCTGGATATGGAAATCTGAGACTCCTGATCTTTGCCAGAGTACTCTGTTGTTATCAGGCTATAAACATGTCTGCTCTTTTAATCCATACAGAGCACAGGCTTTTATATTGCCCTTTTATGATTATCAATCAAGTGTTTACAGATTCAGCCTAAATGAATTAGTACTGGGCTGGTCAGTGGAAGTTTTGCAGAAGAAGCCAAAACCACAGAAACGGTCAGTGAACACCATAAGGATGATTCACAGCTGAACAACCAACTGGCAGGTAGTCCAGCTCGTCCGACCTGGGCTCAACAGCTGAGGACACGTGCAGGGTCTGCACTCAGGGGCGTCTGGCAGAAAGCATCCCCGAGCGTCACGGCTTTCCATACAATAAAGTCAGAGCTTTGCACTTTTCTGCTCATAGGGAGGAGTAACTGTGGTAGCTTGGATCTAGAGCTGTGGTTTATTGTTAAAGCCAATTCTTCAAGGGTAAGCCTTTACGTATCTCTGGAAAACTCCTTTTGGGGAATGAGGGGAAAAAAAAAAGAAGAAGAAAAAAGAATACCCAGAATAGCAGCAAGCCTACTTAAAATCCTCAAATCAGTCTATCCCCTCACAACAATCATATGCCCAGTTCTAAACACAGGGATTTTCTTCCCCTAAAAACTCTACCTCTTTTCTTTCTTATCAGAAGGACCACATCACTATGATAAACAAACATATTAAAACTGCATGTTTTCTTTGAGCCTTCTACCAGTGATCTATCCCCAAGTATTTTAAGATGGAGAGCTTAGGTCTGCCTAAAAATTGGGTTAAGTGTCTATTGCACACAAGATAAAAAACAGACTTTGCCACATAAAGCACATGAGATTACACAAGAGCTCACAATCTCACAGGGGTCTCAGAAAAGAGAGTTCCTAAAATAACCAGTTCCTAGAGTAAGCAGTGGGATGAGACTGATGAAGCCTCCTACAAATCTCCTTGGGGAGAATACAGATTCAGATCAAAACCATGTTTCTAAGCCTAGGATCTCTCTTCTATTCAGTGGATGTTTTTTTGTTTTGTTTTGGATTGTTGTTTGTTTGTTATTTTGTTTTTTTGTTCTTAATGTGCCCTAAACAAATCAGGCCTTTGACTCATCTCCTGGATACTCCTGCACTCCAGCTTGTCGCTCTTCAGCCCTCTTCCCACTTACCAAAATTCAGGCTATATTTGCACGTCAATTATTCTTGGAGGTAAAAGGCCACTCACAGCTTGTGGCAATAGGAAAGGGGATTCTTCTCCATCCCTTCTGCCAGACAGGAATCCCCCCAGTCCTAACAGTGTTTAGCTTCAGAGGTCAACAGCTCTTGGTGTAGCAGTCCTGAGCCACAAAGCTTTAGGGACGGAGACAGAAGTTCAGCACCAGCCATAGTAACTAAAGGAATTCAGTACAAGTCCAGTCCAGTCTCCAGGTCTTATCAATAAAACAGTACTGGCAAAAATTCCTTTGCCTCATTATAGATGAAAATAAATATTTGGACAGGTCTATCAAATGGGTTATTAATACACTATCATTTCTGTAGCTCTTTGCTGAGCTCGGCCAGGTAGCTCTTTTACGAAGAACAAAGCAATTCTGTTGCATTTTCAGAAAGAGTTTCAGAAACAGGTGACACGCTGCTATTAGGCAGAAATAGGATTGAAAGCAGAAAGGGAAGGGTTTGGATCTGACCGCTTAAATAATTCAGAAGACTCAAAGCCAGAGAAGTTTAGCCTAAAAGCTTGTCCAAATCCCAAAGAATGCCTGAGAATAAAACAAGGTTGAGCACCATGCACCCAGTGATGGCCAGATCAGCACGCAAACCCTCTCACCCCAGGTTAGCAGCCATGATTAATGTACAAGAAGTTTCTCCATAAGTGAGCATCCATACATAATACCCTCCTCAACTCCACAGCACTCATGTGCTCTGCAAGCCTTTCAGTACATGGGGCAATAGCTTCCTTACAGAGTAGCTAAAACTCCAGTCTCTCTTGTTATCTTTCTGGCTATACATGCAGAAATCTGGTACAGATGGTAACTCCATGAGCTGCATTAACTCCCTCCTGGCCCCCTGGGTTGCTGCTGCAAACAGCTACAGGGAGCCCAAGCCAACAGCATGCACTGCCACCAAGAAGGGAATATGATCAGCAATCATAGCAGCAGAAAATTAACCTGATGCTTGGATTCATTCCCCAGAATAAGGCATGCGTAATATTTTCTAGTGCTTCTAAGAACCAAGATCTGGATAAGCCTTCAAGAGTTTGGGGCAAGTGGCAGCTTTAAGGTAGACTGTGGCTTCCAGCACTGGAGTACGTGTCTGACACACAGCTAAAACCAGCAGCAAAACACAGCCCCCACGGGGAGCGCATCAGGAACAAGCTTGGCCCATAGTAAATGGCAGGCGCTCTCTCAAGCGAGTACTCCAGTTCAGTTCTTCCTTCTTTACAGTCCTCAGCAGCATTTCCAACAAAATCCTGACAAATGGAGAAATTCAGTGCTGACCTTTGCCAAGTGGAGCTTGTTAGTCTCAGAATTTTTATTTTTGATCTGCTAGGTTTTAAGACAGAGCCAAGAAAAATTAGAGACAGGAGGGTGAAAGGAAATAAAAAAAAAAAAAAAAAAAAAGAGTTGAGTCCTCTTTCCACTCCTTCTCGGAAAGTTGGCTCTCTGAACAGCGATTCCAACCAACTAGGTTACAGGTAGCAATAGTTAAGAATACTTAAGTATTTTGCACACAAATCTGTTAAATTGCTTGGAGATTTTCACACAGCTGCTAGACAGGGTCTTCCACCAGGCTGAAGTCACCTATATTCTCTGGCATTTCCCCTAGTCCTGCTCAGCGGTGCAACGCATTCACATTACTCCACATGGCACAAAGCAGACTAGCCAAGGAATTTAATGGCAGTTGGGGTGACCCAAACTAGTGCCCCACCACAGCACCTCTCAGGATCTGGCTGTATGCCACCTGTCTTTTTCCAAAGTAGGAAATTAAACCACTTGCAATCCTTGGTTAGAGTCTCCACTTCGCGGAGCAGGTTCATGCCCCCAGCTAGAGGTCGGGCAGCAGGAAACTAGCTTCTGTTCTGGTCTCCAACCCCCAGCCTAGGACACAGATATGTACTACGTGGGTAAAGATCATATTCGAATTCAAGTCTGCTCCGTCAGCCTGCCACATTAGGATACACCCCATAGCAGGTCTGGACTGAAGAGTAGTGTGTTGGAAACTGGGGATTCATATGGATGAGAAATAAACCGAAAGGCCACGTGAACCGAAACAGCATGAGGAGTGAAGAACCTGCCAGAAGTACCAGAAGACTTCTGAGCAGGACTATGTATCAACATTCACCTTCTTGAGCACCATGCAATGCAATTAATCACTTACATTTGCCCTATCATCATGCATAGATTTCTTTGAAGCCAAACTAGCAACATGCATTTAGCTAAAAGCAGTCAGCAGAAGGGAAGAAATTTGTATCTATTAAAGATTTCACTTCCTTGCCCTTCAAGAAGGATGAAAGCCTTGGTATTCAGTTTGTCATTTTACATATAGCAACATGAAACAGTCCCAACAGATGTAGAGAGTCAGAGAAACCCAACCTCACCCCCCAGCCAGGTAATCTGAGGGCTTCTTGTCATTCTTCCCAGGCGACACCACCTCTTCTGTCTCCTCCTCAACACATTCCTCTCCTGCTCAGCCTCGTTCTATGTCTCTGTCTGAACTCCCTGCTGACATATCAACCACCAGGCTCCTGTGACTGAATACTTCAGATATTTCTGCACTTTTATGTCCAACTACCACCCTGAAATTAGACTTACTCTGCTAAGATTGGGTAGAACCCCCCCCAGGGATATATTCAACTTCTGTCAAGGATAGCATTTCTGAAATCACAGCAGTCTTGCTTACTAAAAACCTCAGACAAGCAAGCACTCATCCATTGAGGATGGTGGGATTTTGTTCGCATACTTTGAACAGGGCATGAACTTGAACATTTACCAAATCGGGTATGGAAAGCAGCAGGAGTGTTTCCATCTTTCCTCGCCTTGAGACCTATGTGTGGCCTTAACCGCCTGGGTGACCAGGCCAGCATCCTGTACAGACACAGGGTCCATGGCTCGTGATCATTTTTCCTAAGTCTGAAGGAAGAAAAGACCTCTTCTCTGGTATTCCACATCAGGTGACAAGTGTTTACAGAAGAAATCCACTGGTTACTCAGGAGAAGTCCTGATTCCTTATACTATAAAGCTTAGTTTTTGCCTTGTATTGGACTGCTTCTCCCCAGACCCTGACACCTCACCCAGAAGTTGTTTCCCCGCTCCCTCCTCCTTCCTGACTCCTTGTGAGAAGGAGTCTGATGCTCCCATGGAAATTTTACATCTTCCTCAGAGTCCCATGTTTTCCATATAAAACCCTTCCTACTTACTGTGGAAAAGCAAAAGAGCATTTCAGAAGAACAAGGAGCACATAGTCATGCTTCTCTCCTTTATCTCGAACCACAAGTTCTCACTTTTGCTCCTCTTCTTCTCTCCTCCATCCCACATGGGATAGTGAGAGAGCAGCTGTGCAGGTACTCTGCTGTGGCCAGGGTCAACCCACCACAAGAGGGGAAGCTGCTTTGGATTGTGGCTTTGAGTTGGGCAAGGAAGTTACAACACAGCGAACTACCATCCACTGCTAGCAGCAACATCCAGGTGAGGCAGCAGTCAGAAAAGCAAAGCTCTTCCTTATCAGAAATTGTGCATCATGGAAAACCAATACACAAGTAGACAACAGATCCTGGATATCCACTGTTAGAGACTCACATTCAAGACAACTCCAAAACCACACACAGTTTGTACTACAGACTTCTCTTAAATAGCATGCAGAACACCAAGACTCAAAAATTTACCTGGAGCGACACTCTTTTTTGGAGTCTCAGACAAACTGGACATCCAAACTTGAAATCCAAGAAGAGGGCAGCCATGAAAAGAGAAAGTAATTAGAGAAGCAAGAAAACAGTCATATCAGAAAGTTTGAAAGTTAGTCAAGATAGCTTTGAAAGAAACGTTAAGTTTTTCTTAAGAGTGGTGTTGGCATGATGGGGACTCAGTCAGGATGAGTCAGGCCAAGTCATAAGAACTACGCAGTTAATTTTTATGTTTTGGGGGACTTGCAGAACTTATGAAACTGATCTGTAGTGAGCTGATTTTGAGATCTCAGAATAAGATATGCTCTGAGCTTATTCCCAATAGGACAGGGAATGCATACCAAGAGACAGTTTGACTTATTAAGCCTCAGACCTGCAAAAGTATTTCGCTTTGCAGCTGTTAATGATCCCCAAAAGACCAACAGGCAACTCCCAGAGATTGAGCTTAGCAAACGTATGCAAGTTTCTACAAGCATTTGCGTTTTGTTACCCTGGAATAGCATTAAGGAAAATAACAATAGACAAATAATACTCCATGGAAAAGAGTGCAAAGCTCCAATAAAGGTACATTCAAAGTATAACTAGAAATACCATTTTTTAGCCAATGAATATGAGGCAGAAACCTGGTTAAGGAGAAAGCTAACAGAGTTGCTACCAACAAGGTCAAAAGATTTCCCTCCCCCTCCATGAAATGAGGTGTAAATACTTGGCTTGGGATTCTGGGAATAATCGTCAAATGTTAAGTGGTGGGGTTTTTTTGTTYGAATACACTGGAAGCATGTTTTAAGAGTTAGTGGGTTTGCTCCCATTTCAAAATAAGAACCAACAAATGTTCCCCTTCTGTGGGATGAGGGGGATAAGGACAGCTGTTACTCTCACATTGCCTGGGAGAAGAGACAAGGAGAGGTATTTATATGATAGGCTAAGAATTTCCTAAATTCTAACAAACAATTCCAAAATGCAAATTTTAAAAACTCATTTGCAATGGGGAACCCAGTTCTGGACCCATCAGTTTAACAGCAGAGAAGATCACTCTTCAATCATTTGGAGAGAGGGGCAAGCTATACTGGTGGTCTTGTCTATTTGACTTGTTACTGTCTTTTGACTGGCAGAATATCATCAAGACAGCCAAAAATCAGTAATAGATTCCTAGTACGCATGTAACTGAGAAATTGCTAGCATGATACAAAGCATAAGAAACAGCTTTCAAACCTTCCCACTGGAAACCAGAGGTCCAAGAAACACATTGCTGCGTTTCCTCAGTGCTAAGGGAATGGTGAAGTTTTGAAATCCTTTCTTTAAATCAGGCACACAATTTTCATTGCGTTAAAGCAAAACTGGAATTCAGATGGATTCGGTGTTTTGTTTACTTTTCAGTAAGTTCTCAACAGTGGCAGTCTGGAGAAAAACCTGAAGTCTTCCAACCATCTAACTCCCAAACCCATGCACTGCACTGCCATGATACAGTACAAAATACACCATGGTAAGTTACAATAATTTACTTTGGATTACCATTTAAGAAAAAAAAAAAAAAAAAAAAGGCTCTGCATTGGTAGAGTACAACAGGAAATCATCTGGCAGAGTAACTTGTGCTCTAGCTGATGCAGGGAATATACAGCATGTTTCTATTACAGACTCGGGGCACGCACGGGAAAGAGTGTGAAGGAGTTGTTGTCAGCAACTTGTCTATTAGCTTTTGAATAGACTTCCACTGCCTTCAGGAACAGGATTATGAACTTCAGTCAGCTGTCAGATCTTTTTCCAGACAGAAGAACCTGAATACGGCAGCGATAAATAAAGCAGAAGATGTATTGCAGGAACAACTGGGAAGATTTCAAACAGTTTGCCCCAATCCAAGCTGGCAGCAAAAGGCTGAAACAGCCAACAATTAAAGATAGAGGGAATAAGCTGTGCTTAACACAAGCTTATGGCTACCCTGGATCTGTCTGCCCAAGAAGAGAGGGAGTTTAAACCTAGAACCGTGATAGCTGTATCTACAAACACCCCATGTGAGATCTCAAGGAACCAAACTCATCATAAAAACCAATTCTGTTAGCTACTCTCAATTTTTTTTTAAATTTCTTTTTAAACAAAGTATTTTTTCTCCTTGTTAAAACCATTGGTCTAACCCAGAATAAAAGGGCAATCTAAGTATTAACTGGTAAACAATCCCACAGGTCCCCAACGTGGGCTCCCAGGCCCAAAAAGCAGCATAAAAGCAGCAGCACTTCTCAGCTGCCCCAGCCTGACAGCAGCTAGATGTGGATGAGGTTGCTTCTGAAGCAGAAGACAGCTAGCATATTTCAGCTGCTCCTGCACATCTGCTTAGCATTAAACTTCCTTCTTGGGGATTTTTTTTTTTTTTATTCCAAGACATTTAAGCTCTAATTGCTACCAGCTTCTAAGAGTTCCCCCTACAAATAATAAAAATATCAGACATTAGTGATGGATTCCACTTCACAGAGAGCTCAAACGAAGAACCGCGGAGGGAGCCATGGTACGGGGAGGAGGTCAAAGGCCCCAGAAGCATGCTGTGCCCGAGCCAACAAAACACAAGCTTTGAACGGCCCCAGGTTTCCCCTTTAGGACAGAGTTTTACTGGAATTCTGCGTGGGGCTTGGAGCTGGTTTCCAATGGGATTGGTAACGGTAAACGAACAAACCCTTGCTTCCTGCCTCTCCTCTCCCCTGTCGCCGCACGGCCGAGTGCCGGCTGGTCTCAGATGATTTGGAGGTGGGGGGGAAATCTGCGTATTTGGAAGGGAAATTAAAGTTGCCTGCTCAAAGCAAGCCACTCCTAAGGCAACGGCATCCTAATTCTGCTCCTAACACCAACCCCCACAGCCCTTGCTGCTGGCTTCAGCTGGAGCCAGAACAAACCCCTCCGATCGGAATTATTTTTAAAAGCTCAAAAGAAACACGGGTCCATAAATTACAGCTAAGCCATGGGGCTGAGGCGGTTGTGAAGAGCACAGAGGAGGCTCCCCGATGGAGCCGCAATGCACAGAAATAGCAGGGGAGCAGGCGTGTCACTGGAAGCAGCCGCTGAACCCCACCCTGGTGGCATCCGAGCTGCCACCACAGAGATGGGCAACCCCCAGACAGGTCAGCTGGGCTCCTCAGGTGGGGAAGGAAAGGAAGGAGCTGGGGGGGGGGAAAAGGCTTTAAAGACATAATTAAGCTGGTTGCTGTGGTGAACGAAACACATGAAAAGGATTATTTTAGATTTCACCAGAAGCTTTTCTGCTGCCAGTGAGACTGTTTGTTTGCTGTTCCTCCCACCACTGGCAAGAGAACAGGCGCCAGAATGCTGGGGACCAACACTTTACACTTGTGATACAGCCCCACTCATCTCATCTTAGTAGCAGACTATTTGTCTTGTGTGCAGTTAGAGCAGAGCGAGCTTCAAGGAAAACCTACAAAAGCTAGAGTCAGTCTAGAGTTGAATGCACGAGCTCAATGCTACCAAAATCCAGGAGATGCCCCATTCATGGTTCACATCAGYACTGCACATCCAGCTGGGTCCCTGGTCCAGCAGGTGCAGAGAAACTCCTCCTCCACGGGCATTTTAGCAGTAGCTACTGATGCAGATTTCTTTTTGTCAGTAACATAGCTTAAAATGTTCAGTTCAATGTTGAGTCTGGCATCCATTATTAATACTGCTGTAAAGGCCAGAAGGAACATCCTCCTAAAGATTCACAGGTTGCATATTGCTGGGGCTATCAGGGACCTTTATAATAAAACCTTTTTTTAAACTAGTGTCTGTATAGCTGTCTAGCCTGTTAAGCTACATATTTCCCAACAATATTCCTGCAGTAATTCTGGAGAATTGGATCATACTGGTCATGAGTCTCAGCATGGTTGTAGTTCTGGCCATGTAGCCCTTGCTCCAAATGATTTCTGCACATAGGTGAGAAGTTAGCATGGGCCAAAGACAAGTCCCAACAAGTGATCTGGATGTGGCTACCTTGCTTTGGAGGGTAAAAAGAGTTTAATTATACAGACATGACCTATTCTATGGAAGTTGCCTTCCATAGGAGGTAACAGTCCTAGGTCTATTTAATTAATAAAACTCTTTTGTTCTTATGAAGCCCTACCTTAAACATCACCTGGGAATACTGAAATCTCCCTGCAGCTGTTAAGGTGCACCTTAAAATACTGAGAAAAGGATTATAAGAACAAGGGGCCATGCTGAAGAGATGCTAACATCTGAAAGAGACTGCCCCTTTCCAACAGTGACCAATTCTGTAGGTCATTGGTCCTCTCCATGAGGCGGTACTACTGGCTCAGTTATTCAAGGACCACAGTGGTGAGTGCAGCTGAGCATTTTGCAGATTCATTTGCCATACATACACCCTTCCTGTCTTAATTGGAAGGGTGAAAAGACACTAAGCAGTACAATCTTAGAGTAAACTGAAACTATACTGGCTTCCTGGGAAGTCAATGATCGGTGCTCCACTCCAGAGAACTTCACTGGTGGTCCAGTAGCTGGCAGTGATTCCTCAGACTGGAGCTGGGGGACGTAAATGCTTCTTCTACTCATCACTGTTCAAATAAAAGGCATTAAGAGAAGAATGGGGGTGTTCTCATCCCAACAGTGGTATTTGATAAGTCAGCAAGAAGTGGGCTGACCAGGCTGTTCCTTAGAAATGTCCATTTCTTAGAAGTGGCCTAGAGCCTTGTTCACTGTAATGTGTCACATATGGAAGAAGAGAAAACAGAAATTAAGCCTTTACGTCAGTCTAGATTTTGGAAGTCAAGCCTGCCAAGGAGTTGGTATAAATGAAGTGCCATGTTGTTGTCCTGGGCGCTCAGGTGGGACACCTTACCGCCCAGAGCAGGTAAGGAACCCCAGGGGCCCAGGCTCAGTCTACTCAATCCCTCCGCTGGCTCCTCCAGAGCTTCTTGCTGGGATTTTGGCTCCACTTCTCCCCTCATCACTTCCTTTCTGCCCTCTTCAAACAAGCTGAGGAACAACCTCCTCCTCCTGACAAGGTGAGGCTGGCCATCCATACAACCAAGAGCAGGAAGCTCAATGAGGAACCCTAAAACTGTGGGGCTTGTTTCTGCTCTCATCTGCAGACAGAGCACCATGCTCAGTGTTCCCCCATATCTCTGTGAGCCATTTCCAAACCCTTCATCCCTCAGACCCATTGAACATCCCTTGTCAGCACGTCTCCAGGTTTCTCTCCTCTAGCCCCTTCCCCTTCAGCTGGGGCTTGACACTTTGGTTAAATGGGAAGGCGATAAGATGCAATAGTACTAGACTAGGGGAGGGAGAGAGAAATACTTGGTGTTGCTAACCTCCCCAAGGAATGGAAGTACTTTTATCAGAGAATTACCCTGATACAGAGTCTACATGTAGCTCTAACATATGGCTGTAAAACAGCTTGGAAAGAGGAAAAATGCAGATGAGCCTTAATCTGAATTGCAACCATTTTCACACGTTCCTGGCTCACACAATTAACTCATTCAATTAGGCAGAAAACAACAGATAAGCAGAGAAATGGGAAGATGGCACAGAAAGGTTGCAAGTGTTTTGATCTATTTCAAGCACTACCGCTCAAGGCACCCTGTTGAACTGCGCCATTGATGTTTCTCCCTCCAGGCTCCAGAGGGACCTAAACAAAAACAACATTTGTGCCCGGTGCCTGACCCAGGGTGCGCCTGGTCAGCCATTACACTTCCTACGTACCACAATGACGGATTTATTTGCTACTGTGATTGCTGGGCAAGCAGCAGCCACCCTCTGTCCCTCACCAGAGCAGCTTAAATAAGCTTTCCTTGCTCTTATGTCTCTGGGATGCTGATGCATCATGTTTAAAGCAAGTGTTTTAAGATAGTCCTTGAAGGAATACAGAGATACATTCAATTTTTTTCCCACTGGGAGACTGCGTTTTAAAGTAAACCTCTCATCCCTGCAGAGATATCTCCTCTTCTATACACTTGAAGCAGAACACCACCTCCACTCCCCATGCCATCTGTTCAAGAGGCAGTATCTTAAAGGGCTACATCTTGAAAAAAATACTTGACTAGTAGATTATCAAACATGCAAATGCAGCTAAAGTGCATGAGTAAGAGGACTGGCAGCAGGCATTAAATAAGGCCTTTAATTTTAGTCCTATTCACTGAGTTCAGCCCCATCGTGAACAGCCTGTGCAGAGCTTGTACTCGGGAAGAAGCGCTGCATTTGTGCAGGGGGTGGGGGCAGATGCGCTGAGCCGCAGTGACGAGCCCAGCGAGCACCTTCCTCTCCCCGGAAGAAGTGGCCACTCCAGGAGCTGCAAGGGCTCCTCACCTCCCCAGCACCACGCTGCAGACCAATCTCAGACCACTTCCACTTGCCACGTAAGCAGAGCCGCCTGGCGTACGCTAGACCCACACACACTGCTTGGAAAATGTTCACATCTGGCTTTCACGTGACTCGAGTGTGCCTCAGAAATTCATAATCTGGATAACTCACTCCTGCAGGGGAGAAATCCACAACCAGAGAGCCCTTTCTCAAGTCAGAACGGAGCAGCGGGGCAAGAGGATCATGTGCTTGACAAACTCACCAGCTGCATTTCCACAGCCTCATACAGTCCTTCATCCTTTCTAAAAGTACAAATGTAAAGAAAAAACTTAGTCCCAATTTTCTACTCTGTTTACTTCTGCAAAAGCCCATCCTAATCCCATTCACAGACCCAGAAGTACCCAGGATTGTTTAGTTTTTGTTCTGGCAGCCATAGCTCATATTAACTCTTTCCACATGGCAAGCAAGGTCTGCTTCCCACATGATCACTGTGGTATGGCCCCTGCACACACAGTTTTGTAGCAGTTCCCAGTTTTCCTAGGAAGTGCCTAGAATATCTGAACACTAATCCACATCTACAGCTGTACAAACTGAGAGCATCACCCCTCCAAGGAAAAAACCAGCCTCCAACACTGCCAAGGGGGAGGGCAGAGAAGTCCCAGCCGTTGCACTTGGAAAGTCACAGGTATGTATGCGTATGAGGATTCATGCATGGCTCAAAAAAAAAAGAGCAAGAGTCAAATCCCAGCTGTGAAGAAGTCACGCTGCCAAGCACAGAAAATGTACTGCAGCATTGGCATGTCCAGGCAGCCTGTTTTAACTGGCAGCCGACTGAGCTAGCCAATTGATGCATACATTATAACTCCTGCTGAACACCTTGTAAGTAACGCTTCCAGCCATCTCTGGTTAGATTAACCACTCCATCCAGAGCAGAGTGGTGAGGATTTTGCCTGTCACACAGCCCAGACGCAGGCCAGACAGAATGTGACAGGTATAAAGCCATGCACAAAGCTGGAGACACTTAGGGAGCACTCACCCCTAAAATAGTGCTCCCAATAGCCTAAGGACACACACTCTGCCACCCAGGTTTCCTTCTCACAAGAGAGATACAAGTTTCAGGTGCTCACCAACCTGAGACCAAGTTATCTAAAACATTCAGGTAAGAGGTCTGCTCCTCTCAGCCAGCCAGACCTGTCTGTGCTGCGTATGGATTCCTGCAACTGCTGAGGATCATCACCCTCCACTCCAACTCCCAAGTGCATTTCTCACCTGCCTTATCTAACATGCCAAAACCAAAATCCGATACCACACAGTTCTCTCTGTGCAAGAGAGAAAAACCCACGCAGGCAGTGTTAATACCATCTGCCACTGACGGACAGAGGAAGAAGGCAGAACAGGAGCAGAAGGAGAATAGAGAACTCCTTAAAACCATGAGAAATGCCATTACATCCCCTAAGGTACCGAGTGCTTTCTCTGCGCTCAGCTGAAGGCTCTCCGAGGCATTCGCAAGGGTGCATGCTGTTCTGCCATGGCTGTGCTCAAGCCACACCTCATACCTGCAGTCCTTCCCTGCCCACCCAGCCTCCCTGCCCTCTCTCCCCGACGCAGGGCTCTGCACAGCATCGATGCTGAACTGGGAATGGCGAAGAGCACAAACACATTCCTTTCCCTAATCCTGTACCCTGTCCCCACACTTCAGTTTAAAAGCCAAGGAGCAAAATAAAAACCCCACACAACACACAAACAACTCTTCCTCTCTTATCCCTTCTTCCTCCCACCCCAGCATATGGGCCACCCAGAAGACAGCGATCCTATACATCTAACAGGCCACATGTCTTGTCAGCAGAAAACTGAAACAGTTCAGAATAAAGTCTCCTGTCCGCTCTTCTCTTCAGTAGCCTCAGGCAGAAGTTCAAAGCATTTCAGTTTAAACAGTGACTTTAGAAATATGGTGTACAAGGAGAAGTGTGAGATCAAATCCAGCCTGTGGTATTCTGGCAGGAGGAAACTGGAGTATGGGATTGGAGTGGACAGATTCACATCTTGACTTAAGATGCAGAATCGGGTCACACACAGATGCTGCAAGGAGATGAAGTCTGCCTGACTTAGCTGAAGCTCTTCCTCAAATCCTGAGCACAGCGCAATAGCCCTACTTTGGGAAAAAAAGCAGAGAGTTGATGTTCCTTCAATTATACGAAGAACTTGTTTTAAAAAAAAAAAAAAAAAAAAAAA
>JAYKAV010002553.1:1337077-1354667 GCA_035582835.1 Phoebastria nigripes | reverse complement strand
GGGGGGGGGTACATCTTTGGGGAGAAACATACTCCAACTGGTTTTACAAGCCACATCAGGATTAGCAGATGTCTCAAGGGTTAATTAGTTCACCATGCACAGATGGTAGCTGGTAGGGTTTRCAGAGTGGATTAACCTAATTTGTGGTTTGTAATGTACCATGCAAATATCCATTACTAGACTTGCAGCAATTCTGCCCTTATTTTGATTTGAGGAGAGAAAACCACACAATGGATGCTTGCATAGAAGTAATGCCTATTTTGAGTGACAAATGAGTTGCTATTCACTTGGTTAATGCGATCAACAAATTGGAGTCTGAAAAGCAATTCCTTCCCTTTTTGCTACAGAGGGTCTTTGGAGAGACCTAGACGAGACCATTTATTGCAAGTGTACAGAATATGCCCATGGTAACCACTCCTTACAGTTGTACTGAGGTCTCTTCGGCACTGACAGATGGTCATAGAGCAACAATTCAATTGCCTGGAAATACGAAGGCAGCTTTCTGAAGCAGCTCTGCAGCATGTCAAGTAAGCCCCACAAATTCAAGGTAACAGCACGTGTGGCAGTTCAGGCCACAGCAAACGCCCATGCCTACACAGAACCTCAATTGCTTCAGTGAAGCTCCATGTCTCTGAGCTGACTGCAGGTTAAAGTATTTATAATTAGATCATATACAAGTAAAGGGCTGCATGTGCAAAGTGCTATATAAACAAGAGGAAGCCTGGCTCAGAGCTGGTGTGCAGAGATGCCCCAGATGGGTGCAAGACTCCCTTCTGTTTAACTAAGGACATGCCATGCTATTGCATTTGGTTCAGAAGGTCTCAAATGTTTACAACCAGTATCAGCTGCAGCAATAAATGTTTCCATAACTCCTATTAAACTCTGAACTTATCCAATTTCTCCCTGCTCTAAGGGGCGAGCACAGGACTAGCTAGACGCACACTCTGGCAAGGCAGAGGTCAGGGTAGAGGTGACGTTGGCTGTCAGAGGCATTCCCCAAATTTTTCTGCGATCAGCCATGCTTGTGTTGTGCCTGCACATGCCTGAGACACAGCAGCTGTGGGATTCCTGCTGGACAGTGTGGGACAGCTGTGCTCACACCCAAAAGCCTCCTCCCAGCACATCTTTGGTCAAGACAGAAGATGTGTTCACAGGTCTGATTTGTTGGGAGGTGCTTGCATTTAAAAGTGCCTATTTGTCTCTTGTTCAAAGATGGAGTAGTGTCTGCATCTACGGAGGAAACTATGTTTCAAAGCTATTTGTTATCTTAAAAGATTCTCACAGCACACCCTGGAAATCTGTGCTTATTTACCCCATCACTTGTTCAAGCGTCATAAAGCTGGTCTTTGTTAGAGGCTGTAACTACCACCCTTGGCATATTCCTTCGCCTGTTGTGTGCACACTCCCACAATATCCAGCTCCAAACAGAAGGAAGCATTCCTCCGCCACTCTAAAATCAGGCAAGAAGATGGCCAAGAACAGAGTCCCTTTATGCAGCTCACTTTGGTCAGAGAGCTGCTTCACATTCCTCTTCGTATGGGGTAAGTGGAGAAAGAGCATCCCTAAACCCCACTGTTTCCAAGCCCTAGCTGTGCAAGCAGCCAAGCACCAAGAAGCAGAAAAGAGGAAACAGTCCCAAAAGGAGACTCGGCAGCATGTAGAGGTGGGACAGCCAAGGGAGAGAGCCAGACCTGAGCATCCATCCCTTGCAGGGATGGATGAGCATGTCACTTGGGATGCTCAGGGCAGGAGGCCAACAAAGAGCCCAGCAGGGCAGCATCCACAAATAGCATCTCAGCTACACTGACTCAACTTAATCCCTCTTCCCCCACTGTCATGGCAGATCAGCTCCAACTTCCCCCCAGAGCCACAGGAATGGAGGAGCAGCAGTTTCCTCAGGCTCCCAAAGCAATTCCTCACATCTCTTGCAAGAGTATTGCAACTCCTGTGCATGTCAACTGGTGCACTGAGCCCAAAGCACTCCTCATTTCCTAATGCTGTTCTAGGTCAGTGCTAAATCAGGTTGCCCCAGAGACTTCAGCAACATTTTTCAAAGGTCTTTACATGGCCTGAAAGCCCCCAGTGCTCAGGATGTGGTACTGAGCCAGGAGCTCCCACACTCAGCTCTGCCTTGTACCGAGTCACTTGGACCTTTATGGCCAGCCCCTCTAGAGAAAGTGCTGCTGCCAATTTAATTCACGGGCCATTGTGAACAAACAAACCATTTAGGAGGTCTTATAAGTGCAACCCAGACAGAAGCTTTGTAGGAGATTGGGAAGATGAAGCATGCCCTAGTTTATCCTGTCGGGCCAGCACCTTGTACCACACTTGCTTCTTCACTACCACAACCCACCTCAGGGAAATTCAGGGAAAGGGTACCAAAACTATGGCCTGCAAAGGCAACAGCCATTTGATGCACAGGACGTCAGGGTCAAGCAACAGCTTCGCTTTAGTGCATCACTTAGCTTATTACAGGACTGCAGCTTAAAAGCTCTCATAATTAACCAACAAATCAATCTAGGCAGTGACATTCATTGGAGTCCATGAATCATCTTCCCTCATCTTCCCTTCCCTCCCAGAGACTAAGCCATTGCAGTGTTCCTTCATCATCTTAAAAAGCAAGAAGAAAAAATCCTCCCCTCCCCTGCACACAGGCCAGAGTTTTCCAGGAGTTGCTATTGGTTTGAAAGGCCTCTCTCTGGATGCCCTGAATGCAATTTGGAGCACCCAAGACTCCAAACAAAGTCAATGAGAGTTGCAGGTGCTCAATGCTGCTTGGGGGAAAAAAATAAAAGAAAAAAAAAGAAAAAAAGAGAAAGTCCCGACACATCCAGCTCAGAGCAGCCAAACCCAGAGGCCCATAATTACATGTCCCTATTGAAAACACATCTGTAAAAATCACTAAGAGCTAAGAGAGGGGAGGGGAAAAATTGGATTTATATAGTTTCAAATCAGGGTTTTATAGGACATTTGAATCCAGGATCTTAAAAACAAAACACTGAGCTAGAGCCTCTGAGGCAGCCCAGGCACAGGCACTGAGAACATTTCGCATCAGAAGCTTCACCAGAGCCTTTTGGAAAGGCAAAAAAAAAAAAAAGATGCAGACCAGAACAGAAAAGCATTCCCTTCCCCTCTGGAAAAGAGCCCCAACTCTCCGGCTGCATTTTGACTGTTTGCTCAGGTAAAGATTGACTCAAGAAAAAAAAATGAGAGCGAGAAATTTAATACAATTATCCTCTCAGACTGGAGAAGGAGCGGTATAAATACAGCCAGAGGAGAGCAGTCATTTTAACTGCAATACTATATAAGGTGGGTTTCTTCCCCTCTCCAGTGCAAAGCAAATAAACTGATGCCTGTCTCTAGCAGGCTTCAGCAACAAAAAGTTAAACTGCTACACAATTTCATGCAACACAAGATAAAGGGAAGGTTTAAAAAGGTCGGGAAGGAGTAAGGTCCTCTCTGTAATCATGCAGTACATAGAAAGCCTGGTATCTTACCTGATTTTCTCTTTGAAGATCCATAGTCCCTGAAAAAAAGACAACAACAAATAGACATGGTTAGTGCTGGAAACGGTGGTGAGAGAATGGGTGCCTCCCAAATTTCCACCCATATGCTCAAGGACTCATCCTGCACGCGCCCTCCTTTAAAGAGGAGGTCAGGACTGCAAGGCATTGACAGGCAGGAGCCGGGACGGATTCTGAGCAGCACCGGCTCATCAGCAGCAGCAGCTGGGGCTTCTGCAGCACCAGGGGCTCGGGGAACATGTGATCAACGAGACAGAGCAAACCATCCACAACCAGCAAGGCAGGGGAGAAGGGTGTCATTTTTTCCCCTTTAAATTGAGCTATTAAATGCACAGCTACTGAATTAACCCCTGATGTTCCCCTGAAGAGGAAACGCAATATTAACTGTTTGCTGCAGGGGTGCGGCTGCTACAGGCTTATCTGGCATTGCTTGCAGTCCTCTCCTTTCAGAGGCTAATTAATTTGCGAATAACCTCTAGACCCCTCCTAGTTATCTCTGACAAGCACTTGTCTTCCGCAAGGAAAAAAATAACCAAACCCCAAACTTTGTCCTTTCTTCTTTCTTCCAGGATGGGGAATGCACCCTTACTTTTCTGTAGTGATTTAAAGGGTGCTGGCACCTTTGCTCGTGGCAGAACAGCTGAAAGCTCAGACAGCTGCTACAGAAGTGGGAAGAAATTACAGAAGGGAGCTGCAAGAACTGACTTAGAATAAGCAGAACCAAGGACAGAAATACTTCGCTATGGCTGTGCTTCCTCCCGGCGCTCTCCGGAGCCTCTCAGACCCAGGTCTGAAATACTCTGCACAGGCAGGAGCCCGGGCAATAACAGATCAGGCAGAGACAGCATCGCTGTGTGGGCACAGCGCCCGCAGCATGACCACACGCTGCACCCGGCTGTGTTAATGTTGGGAAAATCACCCGATGAACCCACTGCAGAGGCAGGCTGTGTTTGCAGGAATCCCACTGGAGGGGCAGGCAGCAGCCTCTAAATTTTTGGGGTCAGACTGTCAGGAGTGGGGGTTTTGTCCTTGCAGCATGCTGTGTACTCCGGAGGAATCACAGAAGGATTGTCCCAAACTATGTATTTAATTTCAGGAGAGTTTGGGGGATCATCTGAAGAAACGACACGTGTCTTGAGGGCAGAGGTATGTCTACCCATAAATTCTGTTTCTCCCGGCACTTTGAGTGCATCCCATGCCTTACATGTCTAGGATTTGCTTCCGGTAAGTAATAACTACTTGGGAATTTTTTGCACCCTCTTTGAATTTGCCAGTGTCATTTCTATTTCAATTAAATGCTTGTTTTGTCAGCCATGTCTGCAGTTGTATTTGATGTCAAGATGCTACTGCTCATGAATAGGCTACTTCTTCTACAGAAGTGATATCATATGCAAATATAATGCCTGCTATATGGTGCCCGAAACAGAGAACCCTCAGAATGAGCCAGGGAAGGCACAATCCCCAAAATGTAGTCCTCTGCCCCGGCTCTGCTCCCACGCCAGCCTGGAGCTTTGCGGTTGCTGTCAATACAGCTCTCTTGGCATGTGAAAGTCTGTGTTTGGTCCTGCCCTGAACTGCCTCTCTTCTGACAGTACTAAATGGTGAGAAGGTGAAACCCTGCTGAGATCCACACATGTAATTAGCTTTAACCTAGTATCTCCATCGTGCACATGCTTGATGACCACTTCAATCCCTTCCACCCTTTGCTTTCTGCAGCAGAGCTCCCGGACCTTCTCAGCCCTACAGCTTTGAGCCGGGTTCAGCTGGGATTTCCCTCTGCAGCACATTGCATCCCCACCTCCCCACCTCTCTCTGTGTTGCACAAAAAGGTTGCACCCAGCTCTTGCAAACGTTAGCACCCATGAGGACCCTGGGAGGACGGTGTAGCTGGGCGCAATCCCTAGAAGATAAACAAGATCATCCTTCCAGTCTTTGCCAGAAGGCCCTCAGCACACATTTCCAGGGCAATCTCCTGCCAGCCAGCTGTGCAGGGGGCACCCCACAGGCAACCTAAGAGAGGTTGTAGGTGAACAGAGCATGCACAGCAGGGTGAAAGCAAGCAGCATTAGACAGAGGCGAAAGAGCCTTCAGCCTGATTGAAGTTGCAAAAGAAAACCTAACTCCGTTTTGCCACTTTAAAAAAAATCACCCAATTTACACGATTAGAAATGGGGTATTGATGGACTGATATGGTTAATAAGCAACCAAAACCGGATAAAGATGTTGCTGAATGTCTTTGCGCACCAGATCAGGCCAAAGTCGGTACCCAAGTTTGGAAAGTACAGTAGAAGATGATTTGGCTGTGCTCTCGCTGTGCAACGGTGGCAAACGCCACGAAAGACTCAGAATTCAAACCTCCATCCTGGATGCTCTCCCACATCTTTCAGCCCAATCTCTAGCTGGTTTTAGCTGGCTTATGTGAGTGACTGCAGTAATGTTTTAAATGAGGCTTGTTCTTTTAATTCTAAAGCATAACTCATCCATGCAATTTAAGGAAGGTAGAGATTAAAAAAAAAGCAAAGTTTTGAAACTGTTTTTTCTTTCTACACACAGATCATGGGATGACAAGAGATATTACTCCATAAAGAACTTTTTCACGTTTGTTTTTTTTTTTTTTTTCTGTTCAGTTCCTCATCTGGCTGGCACTTCTTCCACAGCAAAAGCACATTGTTTATGGAAGTGTACTTGCCCTTAAGTTTCCTCACACAAGCCCTGCAATGGGCAGGCACATCCCACATCACACCACTAATGCAAGCACAGAGCACTGTCCTCGATATGATGTGGCAAGCTACATTTCTGGTCAATGGCAAACATGGTGCCAACGGAGGCAGTAACTGTTCATGTGGGCCAGGAGCTCTGGTCCAGCGAACCCCACTATTGCTTCTCTCATGGCTTGTGCATGGTGAAAACAAAACTTTAGGTTAGTTTGAAAAGGGAAAAAGCCCCTTACTGTCACTGCAAAGTGCACAGCTGAGCAATTTAGGGTCAGCTACAAGGGGATGAAGCAGCAAGTAGCTCTCAGTGATGTCCCTTTGAGATCTGGAGGGTAACTAGCATCATCAGAGGATCCAGAATGTATTAAAACTCTTGAAGGCAATTGAACCTACAACTTCTGGTCTTAGTTTCTAGTCTTAAGCACAAGATCATCCTTACAGAAGAAATTAAATGATCATTACAAAATACTTATTTGAATCACCACCACCCCCCAACTCATGAGGCTTGCTCAAAAAAAAAAAAAAAAAGCCAACAATCAACCTATTGGGCAAGTTTTCATCTTTTCGTTTATTCCTTCTGTCAGTTTTAAAGTCAAGTTTTAATCGGGTTCTGATTTTGGAGTTCCTGAAGTCCATGTACCCCATGTCTTCCTGTCTTGTCACTTTTTTGTACACCCACATTTCACTCATAAAATCAGGACAAAGCAGTATCAAATAAAATGGAGCTTGAAATAAAATCCTCATCTCTCCAGTGAAACTCTGAAAGCCAAAACTTGTTCCTCCCAGCAAGGATGGGAAAAAAAATCACTGCTGAAATAGAAAGCAAAGAAGGTTATCGCAAATAATTTGTCTGGCTGTGTAAAGTGCTCTTTGTATACATACTCTTCTCCTCTTTTCTGCTAATGAAGAAAACCTGTGCTGCTGCTTTGCAATAGCAGCAGCAAGGAGCCCTGCCTGACTCCATGTTTATTTTTTATGTCCTATTATTCTGCATGTGATTCATTGATGTCTTTTCCCTCCCCCAAGTGACGATCTATAAGGTGAATACCTCTCAGCCTCACTACTTTCAGAGGAGCATTAGTGTGAGGCTGAAGTATCAGATTATGTCTCCAAAACAATAAAGGAAATTATTTAATGGTTTCTCTTAACTGTACAACTTCCAAGTAGAAAGTCTGATCTTCTCCTGCAATACAGACTGCACCTGGCACACTGCTAGCCCTTAAATCAGACAAGAAACCTGGCCTTGCAGAAGAAAAACCCTTCCAAGGAAAGGTTCAATGAATGTCACGTCTGCATCTACACAGGGAAGCTCACTTTCTCTTAAGCTCTTGCTCTTTTTATCTTTTTATCTTTATACACACACTCATATTTCCATTCTTCCATTTCTATAAGAGAACAGACACCACCACTCTAATTTCCCTTTCAGCCATAGCTACAAGAATAGCAGTGAAACCAGCGGGTGGAAATAAAAATAGCACTGGCAGGTCCCTTCTTCATTAGCCAGGATCACTCCATACTTCAACGAATGCCTTTCACAAAAATAGCATATTTCTAGCCTTTTTCATATTAGAATATAGTAATTTTGTCTAAAGTCTTCCTGTGGGGCACCACCTTTAGCTGACACTGAACCTCATTTACAGGCAAGGAAAGTATTTCCTGCTGCTAACAGTATCAAAATATCAGTGGTGCCAAGCATGTCACACAAGCTGGACACACTCTTCTTGCTTTAATGACAAAGGAGAGGGAGGCTTTATCTTCTTTCTCATCAGCTGTCCTGGTTTCAGCTGGGATAGAGTTAATTTTTTTCCTAGTAGTTGGTATAGTGCTATGTTTTGGATTTAGTATGAGAATAATGTTGATAACATGCTGATGTTTTTAGTTGTTGCTAAGTAGTCTGCTAGTCAAGGACTTTTCAGCTTCCCATGCTCTGCCAGGTGCACAAGAAGCTGGGAGGGAGCATAGCCAGGACAGCTGACCCAAACTGGCCAAAGGGATATTCCATACCATAGATATCATGCTCAGTATATAAAGCTGGGGGAAGAAGAAGGAAGGGGGAAACATTCAGAGTGATGGTGTTTGTCTTCCCAAGTAACTGCTACGTGTGATGGAGCCCTGCTTTCCTGGAGATGGCTGAACACCTGCCTGCCGATGGGAAGTAGTGAATGAATTCCTTGTTTTGCTTTGCTTGTGTGCGCGGCTTTTGCTTTACCTATTAAACTGTCTTTATCTCAACCCACGAGTTTTCTCACTTTTACCCTTCCAATTCTCTCCCCCATCCCACCGGGGGGGACTGAGCGAGCGGCTGTGTGGTGCTTAGTTGCTGGCTGGGTTTAAACCACGACACCAGCATTACACCAAGGTAACATTACTCATTTGAAATCTAGCAATGAATGTGAAAGGAAGACCACGAGCATTGCTATAGAGCTGATTGCCTTGTTATCACATTAAGCTATCCACAGTCAGCCTGGAAATTTGTGAAAAAGAAAAATATCTGATGTCATTGAATTTATATGTCACTTGCAATCTAATTTAATTACGAAGGTTATATTAACAATGTTATGGAAAAGTTTTATGGCACATCCTTTCTTTAGGGACTGACTTTGCTGCTGTATTCAGTGAGAGTTAATAATCATTGATGTGTGCGTGCGTGTGTTTTCATCTATCTAAATACATACAGATATACACAAACAAGCAGTGGCACAATTGGAAAGTTGTTTAACAAATAAGGAGTCTCCTGACATTTGTTCAATAAAGCCTAAAAAATGTTCAAAGTGGAGGAGAAGACTGGAGGTGACTAGGTACATCTGCAATGGACTGTGCCTATCTCTTTAGCCGTACTTCTAATTCCGTTTGATTTGTATCTGGCCCAGAGGGTTTCTCCTGCATCTTCCATGGAGATCTGGCAAGTCAGCAGAAGCCTCCTGCAGGAACCAGGAGAGTTTGCAGAGCAACACTGCATCAACGGAGGGGCTGCAAGGCTGCAACTTGGCTCCTGCACAGCTCCCCCTCAGAGGCGATGTATTCAGTTGGAGGACCTCATCCCTGTGGTACCTGTGATGCAAAGGCTCTTTTAAAAGCTTCTCCCCTTTGCCACAGGACAGCAGACCCAGCAAGCTCACTTTGTGGGCTTCCTCCTTTCTCAGATACGTCACCTTTTAGCCTGGGGCCTCTGCCTGTAAGTAAAGCAAGGCTCAGCTTCAACTCATGTAGCCAAGATTTCAGACAACTGTGAGTTTCAACCATGAGAGAAAACAGTGCCTGCAAAGCATGAAGAGCTGTCAGACCCACGGAGGAGCATGGCCGGGGGAGCTGCACAGCAGACATTTCATCAGATGAGACAGAAGCTAAAGGGAGAGTAAATCATCTTTCTGTCTGTTTCTCAGTGTTTGCTGTCCAAAGGAGATGAGACAGTGACAAACCCTGAGTAATGGAGGTTAATCTGTATCCTCTAGAGTATTTTAATACATAAATTAAAATTGTTCCGTATTTGTTGCCTTTTGCTAATTCATGTTTAAATACATTGTAGGCGTTTATGTTCCCATGTTCCTTAATTCCTAAAAGCCTCTAGTGGTATGGGCAGGCTGCGGTGGAGATGTATGACATTTCAAACAAACAACTCAGATTATCATTTAATTGCCAATGATTTGCCAGGCAGATTAAAGCACAGAAATGTTTTAACAAGAAAGTCCACTCTCTCCTTCCCAACACTCATACAGTTTGCAGTCAGTAACGAAGACTGCTTTTTCACAAACTATTTTTCTTAGCGCTGCTATCAGATTCTGTGACAGTGTTTTTAAAGTAAACCAATACAAAAATACTTTGCTACTGTTCTTTACACGTACAGAAACCTGAGCCTTGAGAATATATTTGCATCTTGAAACTCTCCTAACTGATTTTCCTCAACAGCCAGACTGACATTTTCTACTTGAGACAAGGCACAAAATCAAGCGTGACCGAGAACTGTCACTAGGTGCCTGCCTGTCACCAAGGCCTATGGCTGGAGGAGCACCTGAATACCTTAATACTATACAAACACACAGGAGCTATATGGAGAGTGCAGGGTTAAAATTCGCATTCATGGTACTTAAAGTGCAAAAGTTTAACCATGTGCATGAAGGTATCTCCATTCCCACTGAGCTCTGAGACCCATATGACACGTAATTAAGCAAAATTAACTCTACACATTATGCATCAGGAACACAAACTCAAACACATGGATGCATACAGCTATACATTTTCCCCCTCCAGCACTCCATCCTCTGAAATCATAAAAGCATAGCTGATCTCTTCCCCGAGCCAAATAAACAGATGAAGGCTTTTTTCCTTCTTTTTCTTTTTTTTAGAAAATATTCTGCTCATTTCCTGATATAAATCGTTGCATTGTGGAACCCTCTCGAACATGAATCTGTCCTTTCTGAGTAGAGGTCGAGCTTTCCAGCCCCATCAGAAAGGGCCCCATTGTGGCAGTCCTGAGACTCCAGAATTCCTTGCCGCAAGCAAAAGGGACTTGAGGGGCAAGAAGAAAATCTGGCGACCTGACTTCAAACCCAGGCATTTCTTGCTGGCTGGAAGCTGTCTCTGCTTGCTGCTAAGAAGGGTAAGCCACTGCTGTGCAACCAGCTTCTTAAGAGAATGGAGACAACACAAAAGAGAGAATTTTGCCTTCCTGCCACCTTTCTGTTGTTTTCACAGCGTGGCTGTAATGCTGGCATAGAGCAAACAGCACAGCTTTATATACTATACACTTCTGGTTAGGCTGCAGAGATTTTCTCTGCATCATACAACAACAGTGGCCCAGTTTGGCCCACCAGGACCCAGCTGGAGGTCCTGATTTAGTGCTGACTTCTGACAGCTCCCTTGAACCCAACAAAGTAAAAGTCAACCCAAGTTCTCCCTGAGAAACTCCAAGCACAACACTGGAAAACTCATCTTTAAGTGCAGAAGAGATCTTCTGTATAGCAGTAACCTTAGCTTGCACAGAAAAGCCAAGGTTGGAAGGAGATGGACACTGCCTCCTCTCCAGCAATGCTCCTTGCACCTGAATCCATGGATTTGTATCATGAAGGGGAGGTGCAGGACAAGGAAAACCAGTGTCCTCTGCTCTGCACTCAGAGGATCCTGGAGATTAGCCCCGCACAGCACAACTTGAGCTCTGCCACCAAGTCCAAGGTGCAGGGGATGCAGACAGCTCCAAGATAAACAACATCCCCATGGACCATATCTCAGCCTCATGCAGACCCACAGTGTGTGGGGGTGGCTGTCACCATTTCTTTTTTTGCATAGAAAGGGTGTAGAAGGACAAGARATGAGTTCGAGGCACCCTGCCCCTTCCCTATATGATTGGGGAATGTCACAGATTTCTGTCCCAAGATTCCTCAGCGGTGAAGTTGATCGCTTGGCTCCAGAGTGCAACTTCAGTATTTGGCTCGGGCTGAAGAAATGCAGAATTAACCTCTTGAATTTTTCACAATTATGTTTTTTTACRATGAAATTATCCTCCTGGAGGAAGACAGGGCTTTGGAATTGCACATTCAGCGTTTCACCAGGCTGTAAGACACGGGGCAGGGTGATCTGACAGCAAAGCCCGGCCTCTCCGGCACCAGGGAGAGACAGCTCGGCACAACCTGGAAGCTGCAGGACACTGGGGCAATGAGCTAATGCCATGTGATCCTCTACTGCAAGGCTTCAGCGGCCTTGAAAAAGACAACACGAATGTTTATAGCAAGCTTTTTCCTGGAAAGAAGTATAAAAACAAGATCTTGCCTAAGAGTCACATCCTCATCTGTTTTTGTTTTACCCTGTTTATTCCTTCAGACGGCAAATTTCTCCACAGGACAGAAAAATGTATTTACCTTAGCAAGAACTCTGGGTGGAGGTGCTCTTCACCTCCTCTAAACTGACCTTGCTTGTCCCTTGCGGGGAGGCCAAATTTATCTCTGTCTTACAATGACCAAGCATGTGTCACTTTATTATAGCCTTTATAGCACAAATGCTGAGTGATAAAAACAAGGTAATAAAAATTAATCATTCTCATGTGCAGCTTTTCCAGTTGTGCTCTTCACTTTGGGATTTTATTACACACATCTACACGCAGATACGATATATGTTTAAAAGATGCATCTAATCATAGTTACAAATTAAGTACTGAATATCAGAATCGTAAATTCAAATGTACCTTATAAACTAGTCGAGCTAATGAGCTTGCATATATATCATACGAATCTGATTAAGAGCTTAAGAAGGCAGCACAGGCTTTGAATCTTTACTTCATTTTTTTTTGAGTCCTTCCTGATTTGAGGGTGGGCCCCTCAAATTCTAGTTTCCACAGGAGATTTGGGTCCGACTCTGATTGGCAACCACATGGTCCACCTGGGTTTCTAAATTGCAGCCCGAATGGTGATTATAAGAAAAGGCAGAGTCCCTTTGCTGTCCCTTTCCAGGGACACCTTCCTTCTGCTGTTTCAGACTAACTTTGCCTGGAGCTACATATATGGTGCACGGCTACTGTCTCCTCCATCCCACAGTGGCACTGCCCCCCTACGGATAACCTCCCTGAAAGGACACATCGCCCACTGCCCACCAAGTTGTGCCTGCTCACGGGAGGCAGGATACCACCAACCTCCGCCAGAGCGTGCACGGAGACCAACAGTGTCACCCCCAAAACTCTCATCCCAGAGAGTCCTTGGAAAAGGAGAGAGGGAAGGAAGAGGAGAAAACTTGCAAGTTACGGATTTCCAAGCCTCAATCCCAGGTCCAGACATAGCTTGTCCAAAAAGGCTTTTGCCACTGAATTTCTGCACCAGGAAGAATAGTTGGAGCACAGCAGTTTAAATCAAACTAAGAGAAGAGTGTCTGCATGCAATGCAGCTGAATCATGGTACTCACTGGCGTTAGACATTGTAATCACCAAAACTAGGCATGGGTTCAAAAAGCAATGAGATAAATTCATGAAGCAAGGATAAATGGTGGCTATTGTACTCCATGCTCTGGATGCTTTGACCCAAAAAGTCCCGAAACTGCTGAATGCCAGAAGCAGAGAGGATACACAAGGGAAGCTCACTCTGTATTTGCTTTGTTTCTTGTATTGGCTGTAAGCCACTGTKGGAGACAGGAGGCCAGATGGGGCCCTGGTCTCACCTAATTGTGGCCTTATAATATATTCTCCTGTAAAAGATCAGACTGGATTAAGATAAATTACATCCAAATCACACTGCATTACTCAGCACATTAAATTGTCCTTAATCACATACTTTGATGGTCTAGATTTCTGCTTAAATTTACCTCCTGTGCATATTTCTGTGCCTATTCTGTTGAAACCACTGCTGAATTTCAACTATATATAACCAGGCTCTAATGAAAAGCCAATAAGGCTCTTTGATCAAGCTTTAATAGGACTCATCATGGGGACATACTCTGCTGTGGCAAAATGGTTTCCTCATCCTGTCTCTTTCAGAAATGTTTTGTGAGCCTTTAAAAGCAATTTAGCCCTGATTTATGTTAGCTAAGTGATTTCTGTTGCACATGTAAGTTACAAGAAAAGGGCTCTCATCTCAATTTGCTACACTGTTCAGGAAATCAGTTATAAATGCTGCAGTGCCTTCAGTGTCTCTGACTTCAATGCAGCGGAAACTAGCAATCTGAGTCAATACTTCATCATTCCCAATTCTCCCATATGCCGCATCCAGTACTTGACAAGAGACAACCTATAGGATATTTTTTTTTGTAAAGGGTACTGAGCTTCCCCTGTCTAAGCTGTTTACCTAAGCTGTTTCCAGAAGATATTCAAGGAAAGAAACATGCAATTCTTTAATAGAGAGCATATGAAACATGTTGATGACTATCTAATAAAATTGAGCGTGCATTCAATAGGAGTGAGTCACCTCATCACAAGTTTAGAAATGAGGGATGTAGAAATGGTGACTAAGCAAGCTCATGCAGTAAGCCAGGGGTGCAACAGCAACGCAAAAGTTTTGCTGGCCTGACCTGACCTGCCAGTGGCATCCAATCAGACCCACGCATAGGTTAGAGCAGGTCTCTTGACACGAGGGGACAGATGCCAGTAGAAGGACAGGAGCCACTGTGAAGTCCCTATGGCCAGGAGGTGTATTGCCAGCAGTGGTAAGTGCTACAACCATTGCTGCTGCTTTGCTTATGGTGTTGCTGAGCAAAGAAACACCCCAAAATCGATGAATCCCTGAAGTAAAGGATCTCAAACAGCACATCAACTCTTCTCCCACATTTCCATATGCCAGAGAGAATAATGACGGTAACTACTAGGGAAATAAGGAACTATTTTCTGTGAAGTTTCTTCTATTGTCCAGTTTGAATCTTCCACACCAGTTTGTGGCCATTGCTCCTGTTTGCATTGTTTGCCACCACCAGCAAGAGTCTGATTCCAACATCCTTGTAACTCCCCTTCAAGAAGCTGTAGGTTGCTATTAGATCACCCCTTTACCTCCCCTTTGCCAAACAAGTAACAGAAACACAACAAAAATATCCAACTATTTTTTCTCCCATTTCTTCTCGCTCCTCATCTTGGGACAGAGGGACCCGAGAAAGGAGCAGTGACCCAAACGACAGTGGTCCAGGCTGCCTTCTTTCTGCTCTCCCCTCCTGCTTGAGGGAAAGCCCTCAGCACAAGCAATCCCCCTCGACCCACATACCCTCATTGGCCACGTCCCACCTGTGAGCACGGTTCCCCACGACAAATCTGCAGGGCTTGGTGACACTGAGCACTGGCGAGTCCCACGGGAATGGGACCCTGGAGGAAGCCCACCAGGAAGGCAAAGCAGAAGAGCCTCCTGCCTGCCCTTCTCCTTTTGACTGCCCAAGCTGCGAGGATACCCACTCATAGCCTCCTGCCGAACACTCTCCTTTGCCCCATACCAGCCTCAAAACCACCCCATGGCGGGCACCAGGTCTTGGTGTCACTCCCCGGGATTCCCCGCAGTCCGTCCCAGCACGTGGCGCGAGCGCTGGCACCAGCTCACAAGCCAGAGGCTCGCACAGGGAATTCCTAGGCTGCCACTGGCATTTTTGACATTTTAAAGGCTCTAAATTAGCCAAGTAAGAAATGATTTACAGGCATTTCCAGACATGGCCCGGGCCCTGCTAGACCTCCAAGCTCCCAGTATAAAGGAGAGCATACCAGATGCTTGGTATTATACAATTTTACATTCCTTTGGTGCTGTTCTTATTGTGTCTAGCACTTCTGCATACTCATCTGGCTTTTTAGCAACATGCTGCTTGGACCCCTCTGTCTTGCTGCTCCTGCTACGTGTCCAAGGGCAGCGGGACCTGAAAGATTAAGACAGCAGTGTGCATAGACAGCAGATGGCTATTGCATCTGTACTTACTTTGCACTGCTAAATACCCTATTGCCCTAGCTAGTTTTACATCCCCTTTTAGTGGTAGATCTCTCTCCTGACTTTTTAAAATCATCTGTTGTACATATGGCCCTAAGAATGGTAAATATTTTTTCCAGGAGAGGCAAAAACTTACGATGCACGTGGGAAGAAAAGATCAAGCCCACAGTATGAACTCCGACTTCTTCATCTGGTGACTGTAGTCTTTCCTTTCCTCATTACATTTCCTTCAGTTAGAACAGTGAGATTAAAACACGGCCGCTTCCCAAATCTGCCTCAGCAGCATGTCCTCAGCTAACTGTCTTGCAACAGCAAATGTCTTTCCAGCATACTAAAAAGTAATGTAGTTCTCTATAAGACACCAATTTTATATACCTTGGAATTGTGTTCCGCCTGTTTCTATGAAGCGGCACGTGGAAAGATCTTTCGAGTCATCGGGTTCTTTAATTTACTAGTCAGAGACATAAATCATGGCATGTAAGATCTACTGTGAGTTCATGAACTCTAGGAAACTTTTCTAATCACTGTCCTTTGAAATGAGCTTTTTCAGAAACTGTAAAACTCCAAAACATATCTAGTAAATGCATCTAGTAAATTTTGCTGGATTGGCAACTACTAAAAGCAGACTTGTCTTCCCTGATTACATACCAGCATCAGGCAGTCTTAAAACATCCTCTCTGATTCTAACACTAAAACATAAAAGAAAAAAGAAGTCTTGAGCTTGTCTTGCCCAATATAACTGTTGGGATTCATTAAATGACTTCAAGTTATCATTGACAGGCACCAATTAAGCCAGAAAAACAGAGACAACTTCCCAAAGATAAAACCTTTCAAACACTAGGGTTAATTTTCAAGGTAATGACCATAACCCCTTTCAAATAACCAACTCTGATAACAGGTCCCACTCCTCCCCAAGAGGTTAGAGAGCTAAATTACGTGACATTTGCAAAGAAGCATCACAAACCTTTCCTGTGTACTCCACCCTTGGAAGTATCAGACCCGCTGAACAAGGACGTATGGAGCACCCCATGAGTGAATGGTGATGCTATTTTTCRTACTGTGGGTAAGAAATTATAAATAAAAAAAAAGTCCTATACTTCAAGATGCTGTAAGAGATTGTTTCAGTCTCAGTACTCAGTTCATTCTGGGAAGGAAACAAAGAAAATAGCACAGCTATTTCAGCCTAGACCAGTATAAGATTCCTGAGACTAGAGATGGACAGATATACCCTGAGTTTTACAGATCCATCAAAACTTCTGGTAAATTTTCCTTGGTTGGTATTTGATCACATACTTACAGATTATAACACTGAACTTAAAACTGACTTCGCAGAGACAGAAGATGTTTTTGCTAGTACATGTATGGATCCATACTAATACTTCCTGGAGCCTTACTGAATTAGAAGGGCAAATCAAAAAATCATGTTGACCTCAAATACATGCCTATATAGAATCACAGATTCATAGAATAGTTTGGGTTGGAAGGGACCTTTAAAGGTCATCTATTCCAACCCCCCTGCCACGGGCAGGGACATCTTCAACTCGATCAGGTTGCTCAGAGCCCCGTCCAACCTGACCTTGAATGTTTCCAGGGATGGGGCATCTACCACCTCTCTGGGCAACCTGTGCCAGTGTTTCACCACCCTCAGCGTAAAAAATTTCTTCCTTATATCTAGTCTAAGTCTACACTCTTTTAGTTTAAAGCCATTCCCCCTTGTCCTGTCGCAACAGGCCCTGCTAAAAAGTCTGTCCCCATCTTTCTTATAAGCCCCCTTGAAGTACTGATAGGCTGCAATAAGGTCTCCCCAAAGCCTTCTCTTCTCCAGGCTGAACAACCCCAACTCTTTCAGCCTTTCTTCATAGGAGAGGCGTTCCATCCCCCTGATCATTTTCGTGGCCCTCCTCTGGACCCGCTCCAACAGGTCCATGTCTTCCCTGGGCTGAGGGCTCCAGAGCTGGACGCAGTACTGCAGGTGGGGTCTCACCAG
>JAYKAV010002553.1:1161153-1336277 GCA_035582835.1 Phoebastria nigripes | reverse complement strand
GGGTCTTCCTTTTTTCCCTTTTTAAAAATGGGGGTTATGTTTCCCCTTTTCCAGTCAGTGGGAACTTAACCGGACTGCCATGACTTCTCAAATACAATGGACAGTGGCTTAGCAACTTCATCTGCCAGTTCCTTCAGGACCCGTGGATGGATCTCATCAGGTCCCATGGACTTGTGCACCTTCAGGTTCCTACTTGCCCAAAACCACCCCAAATCATGTCAACTGACTTTTTAAGGTCATCAGCATTAAATATTAAATACCTCTGGAAAATATAAGAAAATATCTTTTTATATGCATTCAAAATGTATGCAGAACGTAAAAGGCATCAAGGCATGTTGAGCACAGAAGCTCCATCACACACCATGAAACAGTGCAATGTCTGAATAGACCAAAAATTTTGCCATCCAGTTCAGATACAAATTYGGATGTTGTTTAGACCTGCTCATGCAGAAAACAGTAAATTTCTCCTTGTTCCTTTTATGTAACTCCTGTCCAATTCTCAATCCAGACATTAACTTTTAATTCACCTCATACATCTCCAAAGGGTGTGTGTGTGTGGTATTTCCAATATCTTTTCCCATGTTCTAGGTTCATAAAAGTGAAGAGGCATAACGGATGAATGTAATTATTTCCATCCATTCAGTTATAGAAGAMGACCTTTTAATTTGGCTAAAAGAGAAATTACTTGTTCCTTCAAAATGAACACTGATTCAGGGGGTATTTCTGGCCTGCAACATGAAGGATCTCTATGTTTTCAAAGCTAAATGGCCATTGGCACCTTATTACTGCTGTAACTGTTCACGTTATCTGCTATATAGGTATCAGATGTGGGCGAAGGGAAAATGTCATCAATTGTCAGGAATTACACCCCCTCCTTTTAGGCTGTTGATCTCACTCGCTCAGTAATTCACAAGCTCAGAATATCAATGAGGTTCTGCAAGTGTCGTGCCCTGCAATTGGCTTTTGTGCACTATTTTCTCCCTTTTTTACCTGAAATGCCAGAAGCTGGACTATAAGAAACCACACTCAGCAGAAACATTGCCTTTCCTATCAGGGGCATGCCATGCTGTGCCTGGTGGTGAGCTCCTCCCTGCGAAGCTGCATCTACCACAGAATGACAAGAGCATCCCTGAGGTCCTGGGGAGGTTTACGTATCCTGAAGTCCACACTGCGGTGTCCAGCCAAGCAGATACACTGGATATTGTACTATACCGCAATCATGCTGCATAAAAACAACTGGAAATGTGAAATGCAAAGCTCTGCATTGCTCTTCAGTACCGAGTCTGAATTCAGTGTTACTTCGGATAATCTCTCATCACTGTAAAATACTGCAAGATCCAAAACTAGTCTGGGCACACCTTCCACAAGATGCAGCAGTAGGGATTATGAATCTGAACATGAAAAGAGTGTCCTGCTGCCAAGAACCTACTTATTAACGATTTCTTCCCCAGTCATCCTCTGGGACCAAAGCTAATTCCTGGAACCTTCTGCTTTGCCTCCACTGCCTCTCTGGCATCAGCTACCCACCCCCGTCCTCGCCTCGCTGCTTCTGGCCTCGACCTGAGGGCAATCAGCCCTCCATGGCTGATTGCCTCCCTCCCCTCCTTATAACACACACCTCACCGTAATGCAAAATCGCTCTGATCACTACACAAACATCACGGGCCCCGCACAAAACCCAACTCTGACCTACCTAGCAATAGCGTGTGCAACACCGGAAACTCAGCTCTCCGTCTTACCCAACTAGAATAAAAAATCTTCAAGCTCTGCTGTGCATCCCATCCGTTAGCGGTGCCCAGGGAGCTATGCAGAGACCTACTTCATGATTAGATAAAAGCTTTTCCTTCTAAATCACTGTCCAGAAGAAACCAAGGGTCTGGAAGAGTGAACTCCACATACATTAGAGGCCAGGCACGTCCCCTATGCTGGTTATTTATGTGTCTTTGTTTTATGCTGAAGAATGCAAGGTTTTGTGGTAGGGGATAAGTTGCTTCATTTATTTACCATGATAACAATATCAAACCCCTTTTCTCAGTAAAGACACAGAAAAGGGAAAAGTGCCCCAGTTTTACCCAAGAAGAAACATTTTTTAAACAATGTCTTAGAGCCCTATGTGTACCAAAACAAATCTGGGATGGTGATGGAGAAGGAAGGTCACTGATTTTTAGCCACCTCCCTGCCCCTGCTTCTCCCGAGTCTGCAGGCCACCTCATGCCCAACAGGTCCCAGAACTGCTCTAACCAGCGGAGAAACAGCCCAAAATGCAAACATTATACCCTGTCCCTGATCACTCCTTTGCCTGCCTTGAGGGTCTTCAAAGGGCAGGCAAGGAAGCCGTGAAAGCAGCCGACCTCCCGGAGCACATGGCACGAGGGCATGCACAGAGATGGGCCCCACCACACGCACGCCCTGGGACTGCAGCTCACCGCCGGCCCAAAGAAAGTCCATCTCCCAAAGAGGACTTGAAAAATAACAGCAACAATGACAAGAGAGCTGCAAATGTGTCTCCAGGATGCAGTTTTGCTCAGTGCTTAGTCGGGAACRTCTCAGGAGGAAAACTGCAGTTCAGGCTGGGAAGCCCTAGGAACAGACCCTACTTGAAAGACCTCAGAGCATCCAGCCTCTAATGCAACCATGGCCACATTATCTTCACAGCTGAGCACCCACAAACTTGGGTGTATCTCTCTCCTCAGAAGCAGGGACAAGCTGCCACAGCATTTCACAGAAAGCAAGCTGAGCAAAGAGCTCCTGGCCCGAAGTCGCAATGAAAGAGTGGAGGCCGGGGTTTAATTTCCCAGTCCCTCAAAGACTCAGACTCAGTTGGGCCGACCTTCATCTCATGCCATAGCGTGAGTTTAAAAATACACCGCCCCTCTTAAAAATGTGTCACAGCTCTTAGAAGCAAGAAAATGAGGTTGTGGGTGGGAGTAACTGCACAGTGTGTGTATATATATATATATATATATATACACACTTTTGAGCGACAGTCTTTTAAATTCCACTTTACAAAAAGCAGACTTTTTAGCACTTCAGGAGTTGAACACACAGTTATTATCAAAGGCTGGAAGCAGAACTGTTTTAAGAGGTAGGGGTCACTTTCTATTCATTTTTTTAGGAACTACACATTTTTTTTGCAGCTCTGTTTTTAAAAAAAATAATTATTTTATGCTCAGTCACAACTTTTCACTGGTAATGTCACGCCCAATTTAGAAGATAGGAGCACCAATGATTTGGCACGGGGATATACTCAAACAAAGGAAAAGAAACTGCTTACAATTTATGATACGCTTTGATAGCTGTGATTTAAAAATGCCAGTGTTTCATTCCAGCAAATGTTACAATAACAAGCACAAGACTAATGACCTGATGCCTTGTCAAAGATGTTCACAGGTCAGATAAAACCACCACATTATATCTGCAGGATCCAGAGTTTCAAAGACAGCCCTGTTTGAGCTTCTCCTGGGCTTTGATCCCCGCAAGCCGTACATCAGCACTATCTTCCCAAAAGCTGGCCTCACGCTGAGGGTTTTTCTGCCGACACACTTTCAAACCTCTGAAATACGTCTGGGCTGTCCTACCTCCCATCCGCGGCCATTTGAACCACCCGAGCGGTTTCCTGCGTTATGAGGAAGCATTGAGAGGAGAGAAGAAAACATTCAGCCCACATCAGGCTTTGCCAAACAGCTGGCGAAGAATAACCTTAGAAAAACTGATATTTAAGCAACCGTGGAGGAGAGTTGTCGATTTAAGAGGAGCAGGGTGAGATCATCCATTTGCCTTCTGTTGTCTTTTGGCTGAAAGCAGCCCATGGACAGCTGGATGGCCCCTGATCCTGCACTTAAACACAGTCACAGAAATATTTGCATTTCATCATCATGTTGCATTTTTCTCTTCTTCTCACAGGCTTTCCCTCGGCTCGCTCCAGGATTTCCAAGCCTGTATCCCATCCTTTCACACCTGCTGCAGTCTGTTCACATTTAACGTTGAGCTAGAGCATGTGAGCAGTAACGAATACTTTTCTCAGCATATTTAGTATCTCTTTCATTCAATAAAGTTTGCAATTTTTTCAGAGTCCCCATTACTTAAAATTATTAGCTACATAATCTGAGAAAGTAACGCTGGATTATCCATAGGTAGCATGCTCTGAGGATGCGAACGCAGGAGCTCAGAGGTGTGGTAGCAAACTGTACTACCACACTGCAGCGCAGACTTGGGCTGGTGACAATGCTCATGGATCAGGACACGCAGGCAGGATTTCAGCAGCACCTGCACTTTTCAGTCACTTCATTTGCTAAGGAAAAGGCTTCATTTCCTGGAGAATCCTGCAGCACTTGGACTCCCTCATGCTGCCAGACCGTGCTACCCTTGAAGAGGCTGCACAAGGACCATGCAGGCAGCCCTGTGTGATGTGAAGGGAATTGCTGTGGTTACTTAAAATAACCTGACAGAGAAATGAGGTTTTACTGGGACTCTTCCTCCTGTCTTTGCATGGGCATGGTTGAAATTCCTCCTCTGGCACTGCAAAGCAGCAGCAGCACTTGTTCCAGCCCTTGGGGTGAACTGCAACCATATCTTGGGCTTTGGTGAAGTGAGTTTCACACTCCGCATTTGACACTTCTCCCTCCAAAAGAGAGAGAGAGACAAATATAGGGTGCATTCACATGTAAATATTACACTGTGATATGTTGGGTACCAGCAGACATGGCCTTTTGAAGGTCCACATGCTTGCAAAAACAACCTTCTCTATTCAGAGCTGAGCTCCCCTCCCTTCTGCTTTTGCAGAAGATGTAAGTCAAGGCCAGATGCATCTTTATTTCATAAAGCATTTTACAGATCAATTTGCCAATCCAGATGGATCTTCTGATCTGCTTTAGCTATGAAGTGATTAACAGAGTTTGCCATACAACATTTGATTAGGAGAAGACTATACACCAATGAGATTAAATGGAGGTATCAGAAGAAGTTAAGCCACCGAGTTTACTGAGGAACTTTTATTGCAATACGTGGTACGTCCTTCCCTACTGGGACCCATGTCTGCACCCTCTCCCTGGACCCACTGCGCAGTCATGTCAAGTTTGTCAAGAGATAAATGCCCAGAGACACAGCGATGCTCGTCTTCCCTTCCTTCTGCAAGATGCTAAAGAGCAGCTGATGCCTTGACAAAAGCAGGCTGCTTAGGGCTGACTTTACACCCAACCTTCACCAAACGGGGCTTCCCCCTCCTCCGTAGTACTAAGAACATTTGCATGAAAATTTAGCGCTTCATTTCATTATGGTCCATCTGCTCCTCGTGGCTCATTTCCCGTTGTCTGGTCAGTACTTCAGCACAACTTGCAAATGCTTGCAAACCGAAGGACAGGGAGTCAGGTGAAAGCTGTGCAACCCTCAAAATAGGACAGTAATCCTATTTTCCTACAAATGTCCCTTGGAGCAAGGCACACGAGGAGAGGCACGCAGAAAACAGAGCACAGAGGCACAAGGTGGGCTCTGAGGTCCCCAAGGATCAGGGGCTGAGCACAGCGCATGACATGCTGCTGCCTGACAAGGCTGGGGCACGATCGCTATTTCTGCCTGAGCACTACAGCTGTGTCTGCCACCAYGTTTTCAGCTGTTTGACAACTGGTGACAAACATGCATCCCCCCTCCTGGCAGCAGATTAAATTTTCCCTGCTGTGATACATGGACTTTTTAACTATGCGTGGCCGACTCCTGCTATGACCAGCTTGCTTTGATCGATAGGTGGTAAATGTACTTTATCCCTGTCCCTGGCCATAGCCCCTGAGTCCCTGTCGCGTGTCGAGGGCACTGACCTTCGCTCTCTGCCCACTGAGTCCCACTGGGGCTCATCTGGTGCCGGTTTCTGCTCGATTTCAGGCTTCTTTCTTTGACACACTGCTGCATATCTCCTTGTCTCTGTGTGTTAATTGCTTTGGATCAGCAGACCCGCAGCAGGGTGAGGGTTGGTGTTAACTCCAGTGAGCGCTCTTAGCCTGGCTATCCTTGGTTTTCAGACCAGATATCGCTTTTCAGGCAGGTTATGGCTCACAACAAAGTCCTGGCAGCACCCAGCCGTCACAGGATGGAGGCTCAACACATCATCATCTCCTGCATCCTTTTCCCTCTCCAGCTCGAGTCAGCCACAACGTGGATGGGCCCAAGACAGCCCTATGGGGACACCAAGCTTGGGTTCAAGCCCAGACGCCGAGGCTCTGCTTTATCTCTGCCTCAGAACAGAGCACAGCAAAAACCAACTCTTGGGACACTGCAGTGACCCATTAAAATTAACGGGGTTAAATCATCCTGGTGCAAGCCACCAACTTCAAAAGAATTACACAGGGGATGAATCTGGAGCCATTATTTTTCTTCTTTGTGCCTTTCAGAAAGATGATCTACTTTCCAGACCGCTACACTCAGCTTACGCTCCGGTCAGCCAGTCTTTCTAACTAATCTAACTACCCTCTTGCCGGTCTCTTACTCCATGCTCTCGTCTACTGTCCAAGCAACTCCAGGAACTGCTCACCTGCTCTGGTGAGCRCAAAACAGCCCTCGTAGACTTCCAACTGGCCTAATTAATTTCCTTTTTCAGGGCAAAWAAAAAAAAAAATGCAAAAAAAAAGAAAAACCAACCCCAAAAGCAAAGTTTCATTAGAGAAACGAGGAGGGTTATGTAACCACATGGCACATTTCTTCTCTACCGGAGGTTGCAGCAGCAGGTAAAGGAGCGGGTGCAAGTGCAACACTTGTACCCCTCCAACTTAAAACGACAGCGCACAAAACCTGACCATGACTGATGTATGTCACATATACTTTTCTGTAATTGGAAGCACTTGTTCGAGCTAAGGAATTGCAGGAGACCAACAAGACAGGCAGAGAAACCTCACATGTAAAAGATATAAGCTCCCAGCTACGCTGTGATCTGGAAGCCAGTCTTGCTCCTGAGGTGGCTCATTCAATAACAGCGCCAGTGGAGATGGCCTTCAACTCTTTCAGCAAAGAGCTCAGTAACCTTAAAAAGCATAAATCAAAACTGTTAAAATTGGCAGATGATTTGATAGGAAGAAATTGCCTTTTGGGGACTGCTTTTTGTCTGCCAAATTCACCCAGACGCAGATCCACATATGGATTTCTAACCTATCCAGGTTTCAGTGGTGATTACAGCAGCGATTGTGGTATGAACCATGCTAGACATATTATTTTGGGAGAGCTGATGCATTAGAGGCAGACAATGAAAAACTCAGAGTATATTTGGTCCGTGAGTTACCCCACCTCCATAGTTCCCAGGTATTCAGCTCTGGGGGTTTTGGCACAGGAAAAGTAGACTTGAAATTCAGCTCCTGAACTGGTTTCAAACTTTGCTGAAAGTCCGGAGGTGTTCGGATCTGGGATTTTGACTAGTAGCTCCCAAAAGAGGCTGCTAATTTCTCTGGGTGAGGCGGCAGAGGATGGGAGGAACTAGTGTTATTTCACTTTGCTCTAAACGCAATGCAACCATCTGTGCAGCCACTAAACCATGGGGCCTTGAAGGAACTGCAAAATAGTCTGACTGTAAAGTCAGTCACTGAGAAACAGTCACTGCTGGGCTGACACAGCCTGCTGGTACTCCTCAAACCCCTGGAAGAAATGCTGCCTGACAGCTGCTTTCTATCTCCCATGCTTTGGCCCCATCCTGTCCCTGCTAGCATCTTTTACAGCCATGGTCAGATATATACCAATGATGTATCAGGATGAGTAACGGACTAAATACAAAAATACAGAGTGCTCAGGAGCTCCACAAAGCTGCTTGTAAATCTACTAAAAGTGGCACATTTCCATAATAAACAATCCGTTATCACGTTGCTCTGTTCCCACTTAGCAGTCTGCGGAGAGAAGGGAAGAAAGAGGCAGGTTTGCAGGGCGCTGCATTTAACAGGAGATAAGCAGACAGTGTGCAATGGTCCACGCTCCCTCTGCCGGCTGCATCTGCTGCAGCCAGCATCCTCCAGGCGCTCTTGGAGGCAATGCTTCTCGCTCTGATGGAGGCCAGGCACAATTCATTCCTACTTGCACTGTGGCAACATCTGTGCAGGCACCGTCTGTGAAGTGAGACCTGCTCTGCCAGGATTTACATAGATAAAGAATAAAATTGGCAGCACCTATGTGAAAGATGCTGGGTTGTGGCTGGCACAGGACTGTGAAGAAACACTCTCCAGCTGGGACCAAGAAGTCCCTGCTGTCGCCTCCGTGAGACGCGATCCATCACCGTGCACATAGCATGCACAAGGCACATTGGGTTCAGTGGGTGGGAAGCACTCTGGGAACCAAAAGGTTTGCAATTGTTACAGGCAACACTTTCTTTTCCCTTGCCCTGACAACCTCTTTTGCCGATATCCCTGGACAAGCAAGGCTCCGTAACTGCAAAAACCATCTGCCTTCCAAAAGGTTTGTTGGTGAAATGTATTCGGCTCAATATGCTTGATCATGCCGTGGCAAAACTGGCAATACCTGAAAATACAAATGTATATAGATACATGCAGTTGGCAGGACCAGGGATGGAGCATGCACATAGGTCCATGTATTTCATGTTCGTAAAATATGTATTTCCAAAGCACAGACTTGATGATGTTACCCTGTCACCAGCAGGACTTTGGAAAGTCTGAATCAGAGAGCACAGAATCGCTGTGTCACCCATCAGCCACAGGTATCCTCTACTGCGAGTTGGCCTGAGAGCTAAAATACAAACTAAGCCATGCACAGGGAGATGAAGCAGCTCCCGTAAAGCAAATCTGCAGCAGAGAGAGAATCTGAATTCAGAACTTCTTAACCCTTTCCTCCCACTCATCCCATGAGCCCTGCTGCAGCCCCGTCCAACGAGGCTCCCACCACACTGGCTACGCAGAGCCCCTGCCCAACCAACGGCGACAGCAGGCGCAGGGCATGTCAAACCYCCATCAAACAGCCTGCTTCCTGCTAATTACATCTTGAAAGCTAATGAGCTTTAAAAGCCCAATTCCAGACTTACTTTTCCTATGTCACTTTTGACATAGGAGGCAAACCAGCTCACATCATGGTTTTTAAGGTATCAGGCAATTTAATTTCTTGCTTCTCTGCTGATCTCTGAGCAGACATAACCCTTTTGATGTCCTGCCCCGTGTTTTAAAAGGATGTGGCAATCATGACAGTTTAGAAGTGTGCATACAATTATGAATGCTAATACAATTAACAGTGAAAGACTCACATTTGGATCACAAACCCAGCTCTCTTCCAACTCAAGCCCTCCTTGTAGGCTTCCAAGTAAATGGGTCAGATAGCAGTACAAAACTCCAGATAAAGAAAACTAATGCTTATATGGAAAAAAGGACCAACAAAATTCTTCAAAAAGCCCTGACTAGGCACTGTCAGACAGATTAAAGATAGGAGTAGCTCCCTAGCTGTTAGATGGCAGGGTCAAATTTCATGCAGGGTAACTCGAGGAGAGTTACCCTGGGGATGCGAAGGATTTGGATCAGTGGTGAACTATGAGTGTGTTTTACCCCTGTGCTGAGCGCAGCTTCAGGATTAGTGCCTGTACCCCCTGCAAGGTACGCGCGCACACACACGCACACAGACCAAATGATGAAAAATGCATGACCAAGTTTATTGCAAAACTCCCACCGAGGATCAAAGCTGCTGCCCCCAGCAATACTCACTGGCACCAGCCAGCTTCACATGCTGCCTTTTTGAATTTTCTAACATGGGAAAATACATCAAAAGCATTGAAAGGGAAAAAGCGCATCTCCAGGGAACAGCACCTTAAGCAGGCAGGCAGTATTGTGAAGGAAGGGGGTTTTGTCAGCACTCTGCAAATACCATGGGCACAAAACCAGCCAGTTTCCCAGAAGAGAAAGAAAACTCCACTTGGCCAAATCCAGAAAAAATTAGCCCAGGCACATCCCATTTGAAGCTGGCACTGCAACAAGGGGAGCCCCTGCCACAGCCGGGAATGCTCGGCACTTCTGAGAACAAACCAATTAGTACAAATTTAATGGATTCAAGTAACTGGACTGAGACTGGTGCCTCTTCTCAGAAACTTCGAGGAAATTTCTCTTCCCAGGCCCAGGGGACCACAGGCAGCTGGCTCAAATCAGAGCCTGGTCAGCCCATAGCACCTCAAGCTGGGTCAGCATCTCCATTGCTGGGGGCTGTTCCCAGCTTCTCCTCCCTTCCCAGGTCACTGACCCACCTGTGTAGGGTAAGGATGCACCTTGCCCAGGACCTGCAGCCGCAGCTCCTCTCCTGCGAGGAGGCACCCCATGGCGAAGGCAGCCGCTGCCCAAGGGGGCTGGGCTGGGAACCGCTCCGGGCGCTGCTGACCAGTGGGAGGCTGTGAGAAGGGCAGAGACCCCGCGTCTCCCAACAGCAGCTGGACATGGCTCTAAAACCTCAAGAGCTGTTGCTCAGGTTTTTCAGTTCATAATTGCAAATGTATTTTCCTCTTAAGACCATTTTACCAACAGTTCATAATTCTGTGGCTAGCAAATTGCCCAGCTCTGGGTCAGACGGCTGCTTGCAATTGTAAAACATCAGAAGTCGCTTGATTAAATCAGGTTAAAGAGGTCCCAGGCCCCTCTCCCCTTCCCCCAGGAGCAGTCATTCTTTCCTTTACTCGATCGCTTAAATCTTTATTCTGCACCACTCCTGCCCTTGCACTGAGTCTTCCATTTCACCCGCAAATGAAGAGTAATTTTCCTTCAGAGCAGCATTTGGAGGGCTTTGATTGGAAATTTGTCCTTGTTCCATCATTCTTCAAAGGCTTTGTGGTTCCAACCTGCTCCCCACTCCAGGTTAAAAGGAGCAATGTGGACAGCTGTTCATCTTACGGCAAGGCAGGAGCATGGCCTGGCAGGGAATAACTTAGCCTGGCTAAGAGGTGATCAGCTGCTGGCTGCCAGATTCCCAGAAGGACTGTATGCGGTCTGCAGATACCACTGTGCTGGGGAGGATGGATGGATGGATGGACAGATGGATGGACGGACGGATGGATGGGAAACATACAGGACTAGCAGGAGCAGTCCCTGCCACCTAGGGAAGAGCTGTGCCTGGGAAGCTGTGGAGGGAAGACCTTCTCTGAGCTTTGCTAAGGAGCATCAGTGTGAATAAGCAGCAGCCCAAGGGAGCCTCAGCAGATGCCGGGTGTGGTTTAATCCTTCCTGGGTCAAGCAAGCAAGCCAAAACCTGGATTAATATACAGTGTGTCAGGCTGCACATGCAATGCACTGGCAATACTATTTGGATGACAGCAAATACCCAGATTAGGTGCTGACAACTCCCCTAACAGGATCATGCACGAAATCTGGCCATAAGAAGAGCTGTCACTCTGACTTTCACAGCCAAAAACGCGAGCAAGCCAGTGACACCTTCCACACTGAAACGCAGCCGAGTGCCCCAGCACAGCCAAAGCTGGGGATGAGAAAGGTTTCCTTTTCCAAGTCAGCTCTCTAGCTCAGTGGAGCTGGAGCAAGGAGAGCCTGGTGATCAGCACAGCTTCCCAGGCCTGGGGAGATGATTCAGTCCAGTACCGAGTATTAGAGAGACAATTAGATAATCTTCAATCTCTTCCATATGCTTACAAATGTCTGATCCAGGTGTGGTTCTGGAGTCGTTAGTATTAATGTCCAAGACTGCAAGTCTGCTTCTTTCCCAATCCCTCGTCAAGTCTTAGATGCAACGTTATTAAATACAAAAAAATGACTATCATAAGACCAGCGGAAAAAGATAGGGCTGTAACACCTAATAAGAAGCCAGGTGGAAAAGCTATTTCATATCTGTTCGTAGCAACATGTCACAGCTTTCCCACTGTTGTCTAGAGGAATTCCTGCTCTCCGAGATGTGAGAGCCAAGAGAAAGTCAGCTTCGCCAGATGAGCATGGCAAGGGGGTGAGGCAGGGCACATCCCCGGAGAGAGCAGAACGCACACGCCACCGTGTCCAACATCCACACAAACCAAAGGCATTTTTTTGCAGCTCAGCTTGTGCCTTTTGCCRCACTGTAAATGCATGTAAAGCATCATCTCCCCACGACGTGGCAGTAGCTGCCTGCAGAGCCCATAACACAGGGCCTTCCCATGCCTGACCGTTGTCATCAAGTGGAGCTATTTATACAGGCTGCAACAAGCTGTGCAGCAAACATGGCTTTGCRAGAGGGTAGGAGAGTTCTGCAAAAACCACCAAGTGCAAACCTTAAAAATTTTAAGTTTGCATGTCTTGTTGGTGAGGTTCTTTGGCCAGGCTGATCTGCAGGTTGCCTGTGAAGTTCGAGCATTGCCATTCATTTTTAAATAGAAAGTCAGACATAGGGATGGTGAGCTACATCTGTGGTACACATTTACACGTATATACACATGCACACAAGAGCAAAATAGTATTCCCTGCAACAAGTAGCTTTTGACATGTAAAAGACTTACAGATAAATTTTGTGTGAAAATCAGCCAGAAATCTCTGCCCTCTGGGGCAATGTTGAACATGGAGCATTTTGTGGAGAGGGGGTGGACGTGCCTGTTAACGTCCCTGGCTGCCATCCAGCACGATGAAGTGTGCTGAGAAGTCCCTCTCCTGCCTTTCTGGGAAGGGAAGGACGCTGGACAGGTGAAGCCCTGCCCGCCCCGCTGGGAGCTTGGTTTGCTGTGCCAGCCAGGGCTAGTGAAGAACGGAATGTCAGAGTGAAGTGGCCTCTCCCAGGGGAAGCTCTTTGTAAAACAGATGCCAGCAATGGGAGGGAGACACTAGACACCAACTCAATTTCACCACAGTCTCCATGTGGTCTGCAAGAATGAAGGACAGGACACACTGAAAGAGCTTGTGCAAGGCTGGGAAAGGAAGCTGTTCCCTCCTTAACTGGTGAGTCCTCCTGCCCGCATAAAGGGTCCAATTCATCCCCTGGCACCTGGTCTCCAAGAACACAGCCTTCGCCCTCTTGATCTTCACGCTGCTCTCCTCACAAGTCCTCCCTGCAGCAGCACTCATGAGATCAGCCCTCTCCTGACACTGCTCCTGGAGGACACCTTAGCCCACCCACACCTCAGGCTGATCAGCAGCGCCTGTGGGTGGCCCTACACTAGATCTGCTGGGAGACCAAATGAATTGTGTCACCACTGACAAGAACAGCTGTTGGAATGAGGGGACAATAAAAAAAAGGCAACAGAAGAGACAAGGAGTTCATCAAGCGGGGACCCAACAGCAGCAGCCGAGTCACATTAGATATCATGGCATTTGCCTTCAAGTGGTATTAGTTCAGTAAATGTTAGAGACCTTGGATTCAAGAGCCATCTTCAGCCAGCAAGTTCAGAGGAGAGGACCTACAGACAATCCATTGCTCCTCAGGCTTGGGGAGCAGTGACGTGCAGGCAGTGTCACCACCACCTTGCCCAGGTGTTGCCACTCTCACACTGAGGTTGCTGCTACATGCTCCACCTGTGGCACCACGCTCCGCTTTTAGAGCTAAGGAGGCTTTTGGGGGGTCCATTCGTAGACTAGCGACATGGGACTGTGCAACGCAGGGACTGGTCTGCCTTCAGTGGCAACTTCCAGCCCAGCACAATTCGCTTCCCAGCTCCCATGTAACCTGCCCCTCGGGCAGGGGGGACGAAGGGACACGTGCTTACTTTCCCATCTCCTTCCACCTCACGCTGGAGCCATGAATAAGAACTGAAGTGTGTTGAGACGAAATTTGGGTAGGGTCAGCCCTACGTGTTAGCCTCTGGTTTTCGGAGGAGAGCGGGGTCCTGTCCAAGAAGCTGCCATGAGCTGAAACCTGGCCAGTGGCAGCGGATGGAGCCCAGGCAGGAGGCAAAGCCGCTCGCCATAGTATACAGCTCCCCAGAGGGCACGGCTCAACTTTCCCAACACAATACCTGCAGCAGTGGGAGCCGCTCCACAGGCAGCCGCGCTCCCAGGCAGCCTGGTGCTAACTTGCCTCTCCCTCTCATGTGGCTTGGATGGCATTTCCCTCAGTGCTGCCAAGCTGTGAGCCCTTGTCTTCCTGGGATGCGCGGGTATCTGCAGGCAAAGCTGGCAGGGCTGCATGCTGGAGTCAGCGAGGCTCCTGTGCTGCGGGTGAGCTGCAGGGTGAACAGGGCAAGGGGCTYGGGAAAGCGGGATGGGCTCCTCTCYGGCTGCCCCCATCAGGGCTGTTCTCTTGTGATAAGAACTGGCTCTCACGCTGGGCTCTGCTGCAGGAAGTTTGTTCTTGTCACCCCATTTCCCACCCCCCTCCCCGCTCCCTGCAGGTTGGGGAGGTCGCAGCCCTGGGATGTGCAGAGGAAGGAGGCACGCCGGAGTGGGCCACCCCTGCCACCCTCTTCCTAGCTGGCCCCCGACGCCTGTGGCGGGACCCACCAGCAAAGCGCTTACGGGGAGGAAAGCCTAAGAGCAGCTCCGGTGGTTTGGTTCACCCTGTGAGCACAAGCCTGCAGCAGGCTGTTTGTGAACAAACAAACCATCCCCACTATAAATCCTTTATTTGTTCCCTTTCCCCACCCTTCTGTCAGAGGGTTTGTCCCCTGCACTGCGCGGGCCCGCACAAACAGCTCATTCAACATCCAGCGTGAGAGGGGAAGAGGTGGGAGCCCTGGAGCCGCCCGCGCTTGACATAGAAGGACTCCACTGGCAAAAACAGCCTCTCTCCACTTCGAGAGCTCCTCTCCAAGTGCATCCCACCACAAAGTGGATCCTCTGCATCCCCTGATGCTCCCTCCTGTCCTCTCCACGCTGCAGAGCAGCAAATTAACATTTCCATTCCTTCTCACATGAGCAGCCAGGAGAGAAACCCCAGTGAGGAGAAGGAAGAAGCAGGCAGAAACGACTGGCTGGGGATGAACCTCTTCAAATGATAATAAAAGAATACAGGGCTTTAAGCAGCCCAACAGCAACTGAAAACGGCTTAAGGCAACACACTGCATGCTTGCATTCAGACCCTCTGCCCTCACTCCTGCCTTCACACAGGACTGATGGGAACCCGAGTGGCTGAAACAGCAGCATGTCCCTCCCGGCTTCAGGTTTCAGCATCACACACTGAGGCTGTTTGACAGAGGAGCTGGGAAAGGGGAGCTGGTGGGTTATTCCAGCAAAAAGCCCTCTCTGTGCCACTTCTCCTCCACCTACTCCCCTGCTCTCAGACACGCTCGAGACATAAGTACGGTTGCCTACTCGGCAGTGTTGATGATCGGCACGGACGGATATTGCAGGCGAAAGGAAGCTGCCAACAAACTGTATGACAATAATGCCACTTTCCACACATTTGGCACTTCCCCTGCCAGAACCTCCAAGCCCTGAGGGAGCCAAATAGCCAGGTGGGCTCCCCAGTAAAGCCCATTATTTTCAGGAAAGTTGGATGAATTTAGCCTATTCTCTTAATTTTACAGACAGGCAAGTCCCAGATACTTAAAATACTGCATTTGTTCAAGGTGTCCCCCAGTTCTGTGTGCTGTCACACACCCTGGGGTCTATACAGGCCTTACATCCTGAAGTGAAGAAACCCTGGGTAGCACTTCCCATTAGCAATGTGCCTTTAAACAGCTTCATATAGTAGTTGATCAAGTGGCTGCAACACTCCAGGACTCTGGGATTTGCTCTCCAGTTTCCAAACTACTGACTTTCCAAACCTGGGAATGTTCAATCCAATAAATAGGTCACCCTAAAACCTGTTTTCAAACATCAGCTCTGGTGGCAAAATCTGCTGCTGTGACCCCACATCCTGAGCCCACCTCAGATTCAGATGACATTCGCCTCAGTCTCTCTGCCCACAGTCACCATTATTTTTTCCCTTCCAGAAAAAGCAAGGTCACCCACAGGTTTTGGGGAGTAGTGGCACACAGAGGTGCAAGAAGCATCGTAGCTTTTAATGGGAACAGCCTGCTGAGGAGTCACCGGGCTGAGCGAGGGGAGGGAGAAGGTTTCTGAGCTGCCAAGTCAGCACTTTGCAACGCCTCTGTTCCTGTGAGCTCTGCACAGGCAGGTTCAAACCCTTCCTGCAGGTCAAAGCAGCACCAACAACAACAGAAGCGCAGCAGCAGAAAGCAGGATGCGCACCCCAGCGTGGTGCAAAGCTGTGTAATAAACTGCCCCACCTCATACCTCCAAAAAAACCTAAGGAYTGGTGTATCCCTAGGGTAACTCAGCTGACATCAACAGCGTTACCGCACGTGCTGTCTGCCCTGTAACGTTATACAACCCCTAAGAGGTTGCTCGCTGTTCCAAACACCACGCAGCCGCCCTTGCAGCAAGAACCAAGAGTTTGTTGCAGGATCTTCCCCGAGTGCTGGACTTTGCTGGCGCTTTGTGGGGAGGTGGTTCACAGCCTCTCCCTCACTGCAGCCCAAGGAAAGTCCTCGCAGCATGGCACAGGGAAAACTTCAGGTGCACGCTGGGTTTGGCAGGCCATTTGCATGCCAGAATTATTATTTTCCTATTATTTCCTATTATTATTTCCCCAATACAACTAGCTAGGGCGAAGTGAAGCTGTCAGTATCATGCAAGCTGTAGCCCATCACAACCAGAGTGTTAGTGCTACCCATTGTTTACATTTATCCTTCCCGTGTCTCTGTTTGACCCAAGAGATGTTAATAGCCTCAAGGTCGACGAGAGGAGAGTGCAGCAGAAGAGATTTCTTCCATAAGTGACCTTGCACCAAATGTATTCATGTTTTAGAGGTCATAGGAAAAACCTCTATCCGGAGAAAAACGGTTCAAAAGGTTCTGTCAAGCCCAACAGATGCCCCCTTTCCTTCCCCTGCTTCTTTTAGGTGTCAAAACACTGTGATATCGTTCAGTGTCCCCATGCTCCTGAGGATCAGGGTCTAAAACATTAACACTTCCACACCCAAGTGGGTTGCAGTATGCGCTGTCACTCCTCCTCCCCGCACGCGGCATCCAGCATCAGGTACCTAGCAAAAGGAATCGCAATAATTACCTGAGGTTTCGCTCCTATCTCGGCATAGCCAGCAGTAACCCACATTTTAATCCTCAGCCTGAAGCAACAGGGAAGGAAGAGAAAACCACCCATTTTTACAGCCAGGAGCACTCTAGCTCCAGCTGCAAACACACATTTTCTCCACTTCTTTCTTTTTTAGCTATTTTTCCACTGGTGCAACATTTGAGCCAACACAGAGAGGATATCTGAATTTTAGTCTTGATAAAAAACAAACTGAGAAATAAAAAGCAATCAGAGCGGATTTTGCAGTGTCAAATTCAGCTCTCCAGAGGCAAAGGACCGCCTCAGATTCCCAGTGCTTCTGGTCTTCCCCTCATTCCTCCCAGTCCCATCTCCATCTGCATCCTGCATTCCTCTCCCGTGCCTCTGTGAAGCCTCCACTATTTCAGCGTGTCCCCCAGCAGAGAGCAATTATTGATGGTATATGTTACATCAGCCTAATGGCCAACTCAAACAGCGGCCTGTATGTCTGCTGCAGAAACACAAACCTGCTTGTTTCTGCCCCAAAACTTGCAATCTGAATAGCCAGACAGGGCAGGGGCGAGGGAGCAGAAAGCCCAAGCTGAAGAAAGCCAGTGTTGGCAGCAAGCTCAACTGCAAGCCCATATTTTTCTGGGGCCAGTGTGGTTAGTGGAGGAAGTGAAGTGACGGTGCTAGAAGGAGAGCTTGGAGCAGAAGGCCAACTGGCCAAGTGAAGGAAAGCCCACAGCGGAACTGCAGGACGTTCTCTGAAGGTCCCAAGGTCTTGGCTTGGCTGCTTTTTACAGCTGTTAGGGCTGGCTAGAGCCTGGCTGGTTTTTCTCTGCAGTTTCTTTCCTCAATCCAGTTGGGACGGAAGAGAGCAAGGATGCGAAGCAGCAGGACCGTGGCATTCTCCCAGCGGCATGCACACTCCCTGCACGCTGCTGGGGCTATGACACGAGAGGGAGAGATGGCCTGGGCCGGCTACCACTTTCACACCACCATCCCTCAAACACAAGTCCTGTATGTGCCTGTTTCAGCCCCTGCTCCCACCAGCTGGAGTCTGGCTGGCTCAGTCTGACTGGCTCATGTTTGATCTCCAGGATCAGAGAGGAGCTGTAGGCTCGGAGGGGCAGGGAGTATCCTCTTTACCATCTGTCTGAAGGAGCAACACAGCCTTGGCTCTTAGACAGAGTCTGTAGGTGTTACAGCGACGCGGGTGACTTTTGCCCTGCTATGCATCCACTGATTCCTTAAAGGCTTCTCCTGAGTCCCACTGGCATCAGAGCAGACCTTGCCACAGCAGCAGGACAGAGGAAATACAGCAAATACATGCAAAATCCAGTCCTTTTTATTAGTGTTTCAGAAAGGGGAGATTTGCTGCAAGAATCCTGGACTGAATCCAAGAAATTGCAACTCTTTGCTTCTTATTTCCACCCCGGCGACCTCAGATCAAGTGGCATTTAAAAACCAACAGAACAGGGCTGAAGCCACCAACCCTGGAAAGCTCAACCAAGAAACTCATCTCCAAACGCCAGCAATGGCTGCCCCAGCTCTAATGATCCCCTTGGAGGCTCTTCTGCATCTCAGCTAAGCACAGTAATACTGCGTTACATTTATTCAGACCATATGTAATACGCACAAGAGCCCATAAAAGCTTAAACAGCACAATAAACATTTGGAAAAGCACAGTGACCAGATTTACGGGGTTTGGATACCTGCCAGCATGACCCACCAGAATCAGATCCTTAAGTTTTTGTGTAAGCACAAAACATACACACAACACAAACACGAATGTGCTGTTATCCTTGGAAAAAAGATAAAACAGCCCCCAAAGCCCATCCCCAGCACTGGAATATGATGGCCTTCCACTGTGTCTGACTGGACTTAGTTTAAATCAAGGCCATAAAGAAGGTCTTGGCAAGGAGAAATAAATGTAGCACGACAAAACTTCATCCCAGAGCACACAGTAAAACTGAGAAAGAGGGAAAGACGAAAAGACACTTAATTTCCATTAAAGGGGAGATGAGCCCTGCTGCAGAAAGAGAGCTGTGCTTTGCCAAACTCCAAGATACTTTTGTGCTAATTTTCCTCCATAGGGATGAAGTGGTATCTCCTGTGCCACCTACCAGGCTGAAGAGAAGGGGGGTGATGGCTCAACAAAAGAGAAGAGGTGTGAAATGATGATGGATCCCAGGGGGTGCAAAACATTTTGTCCCAAGAATCTGCAAAAACCTTAAGCTTTCATTTGTACAAAGCACTTTGGGATAGTGGGAGAGCAAGGCCCTGGTGGGATGTAAAAGTTCCTCTATTAACAAGGTGAAGAACAGTTGGAAGAGTTCTAGCTTCCTGGTTTCTTGGGCATTTTGTGACGCTTTTTTTTTCCCTCCTCTATATTTAATAACATTTATGGCTAAACATAGTATTTTGCATACCTACAGCCCCTTCCAGTTCACAAAGATACTGCACAAGCAGGATTTAGTACAGCCGTGAGCATCCAGTGCTCAAGACAGAAGCCAGGAGTCCTGGCTCTGCGTTTTGTGCTCTAAAACGCATCCAGGGCAGAACCCCATCTCCAGTCTTAAAGCAAAAGGAAAGAGATAAAAGAAGAGCACAAGATACTGTTTTTGAGAAACCTGCCTCATTTGTTATGATAAAGGAGAGTATTACAGATTAGCCGGCAACACATGGAAGGAGTTGCCCACCTCCCACGCATAATTTCCCAGAAAATGTTTTTACAAGTTTAAGATGAGCTGCTACGTAAAGTTATACAAAAGAAAGACTAAAGCGTGACAACAGATTTACTTACATGAGGCTCAGGACGTGAAGATGCCCTTGCTGTTAAAGAACCGGCTCAGAAGCACTGCTCCGCTTTGCTTATTTAAACCACAGAAAAAGGCTGTTTGTGTTTATCTGCTGCTCCGGGAGGTGGGTTGTGCACTGAGAACAAAAGCTACATGCAAGGGCGCATTCTCTCACCCACTGGCACGGGCACGGTCAGGGACGGCTTTGCGTAGGACAAGGTCTATCTTCAGCACCAGCGGCCACAGAGGACAGAGCAGGGGGTCTCTGGTCAGATTGCTGTGCGGTATGAATTGCTGGAAAGACCACACATTTGGTGAACGCAAAATCTAGTGAGGAGGCACAGAGTAGTAAAGGGTCCTGCGGGAGGAAAAGATGCATTGAAGCAAGGGCCGGGATGGCGTGGGTAACAGAGCACACACCAATGGAAAGTCTTAGTAGCTCCTGAGGGGGAGGTCAGGCAGTTAAAAGGTCTATCCGAGGCAGATGTGCTCATGTTAGCTCACAAGTCAACAGGCACAAGAGTTAGGGATGGGAAACACGGGACGGGACAAGCAGGGAGAGAACGAAGCCAGTGGGAAGGGCAATGCACTTTTGACACATCCCTCTCCCACCCGCTTGGGAAGGTAAGTCGGACCAGGAGAGCTCTGCTCAAGCTCCAAACTACACAGCTGCCTGACTGCTTGAACAGCCCCAGCCAAACCTCCCTGCGCAAACAGCCCCGTGGGGCTGGGGGCATCTCCAACACAAGCTACCATCAGCAAACGCCTCAGTAAGGGACATGGAGGACAAATGATGGAGGAGGCAGCCAAAGTGGAGAGCAGAGGACATCAAGAGACACCCAGGACTGACTCTGGACAAGGACTTGCAGATGGAATGATCTGGCCAAGTGTCACAGGGAGCCGAGCCTGCAGCCCCAAATGGACTGATGTGCTGGGAGCTGAAACAGAGTGTAGGCTCCTGAGCAATTTATTCTTCTACAGCAGACTGTGCTCCCAGTACTTACAGAGATTGGTTGAGGAAGAAGAGGGAGACCCAGGAAACAATCAGCCCTCCTCACTTCCTCCACGCTCACACTGATCCTTTCCAGAACTGCCATGGGGCAGAGTCTGTGCACAAAAGCGGCTGCTTCATCCACACCACAGCTAGAGCCCACCCTGCTCTCCGTGCTGTCCCAGCGTATGAAGAAGCGTGGACTGGTCTTTGTGTCTCTTCTGCACAGGTATCTGCTGTTCATCTCAGAAGAGTGACTTTAGATGAGGTAATTCACCACAGTTTGGGGTAGGAAGACAACAGGGTGAGGTCGATCTTGAGCTAAAGATCCCCCTTCACATGCTTACAAGCAAGGGATGAGTGTGTGTTCGTTTGGAGGACTGGGGGGCCAGTGGTTGAAGCAGAGAATTTAAGGGCATCCTGAATCCTACTCCCACTGTGACCTAGGGCAAACTAGTTCAATGTTTATTTGCCACATTTTCCTCAAATATAGCATTTTCCAAAAATTGATATGGAAGTCGACCCACTCCTGCAGAACCGGGGAGTTGTATATCAGCAAGCCAAACTGTTGGTGTGCTAGCGGTGTTCGCAAAGGCAAATAATGGAAAGTATGCTGAGAGTTACAACATGAAGCTAAAATTCAGACCTTCTGGCTCCTGTTCCAGCCTTGGTGACCTTTCAAAACCATTTTCGTACTTTCACTTCCCTAGTTCTAAAATAAAACCTGTATTTCAGAGTCAAGCTGAGAGAGCGGGTTCATGTTTGGGCTGCACCTCGAGGTCTATGGTGAGGTAGCTCTATAGAAGGGCAATGCAGTACTGTTGCCGTTACTACTACTGTATGATTCACACAACACTTTCTTTTCAGTATTATTCTTAGGAACAATCCCTGGGAAGATTTTGGTTTCACTAAAAAAAGAAAAAAGATAGATTATAGGCAGCTAGGGACAAAAATAATCCCATTCCCATGTGGTTTGTGCTATTTAAAGGAACATAATACCTATTTTTGAAAAGACCAGTTTCAGAAGACAAACTGACATCTGTCAGCACAAAGAAATTTGGAAAAATAGACATAATATCATTTTCCAAAAGCTTTAGGTGTGCCTGAGATGACCCAGAGTATGGGAGCAGGGGGTGGAAGCATGCCCGGTGCGACAGAGCCCTGCCATCTCTCCAGCAGAATACGAGCAGGGAGTAGTTTTTCTAATCAATTTTTAGAGGGTCTTGGTTTCAAGCCAGGAGGTTGAAGGGTGAACACAGCAGCACAGGACCGGGCTGCAGGGAGAGTATTTTGTCCCACGTTCCCACATTTCTGTTCACCGTCCTGGCTATGGTCAGGTGGGAAAAAACACGATGCCATGTATTCAGCCCCAGACAGCACCGGATAAAGCAGGAAAGTCTTATTCCTCCTGCATTCCCACTGCATCCTCCACAGCCGTTTGCTGGGGAAAGCCATCTGCTGGGATCCAGAGGTGCGAGGATGGGCTGAGGTGAGTGCTGGAGCTGAAGGATGTGAGCAGACAGAGCAGGGACTGCAGGAGGAGCAGAGAGACGCAGCTGGGAGTACTGGGATTTCACAACATGAAAACGAGGGCAGGATCACTTTTGGTTCTGGCACGTCCTGACCCTCATGCAACTGCTGTGAAGTATTAACCTTGTCCTGGACTACAACCTGGAAGTAATTTAGACATGTCCGCAACACGGAAAATCCCAAGCCACAGACTCCAGAGTTAGTTTGGGTGCATTTAGATATCCGGGTTTTGCTCTGGGACCATCTCAAACTCCAGCAAAAATGTTGGGTAAAGAACCAGCCAAGAGAAGGACCACATTCAATTTGTGCTGGTGCTGCCAGTACAGATACTGTCACTAACAACCGGTGCGAAATCAGTGAGAGATGTCTCAGACACAGCATCTTCAGAGAGAGATGCTTAGCACATCATCCACTGCTGTCTCATTTATTCTGAAGACTTAAAACAAAAGGTGTGGGGCAACTGCAGACAGGACAAGGCTGAACACAGAAGAGTAAACTTGCTTTTGTTTGTCTATAATATTAATAGGCGCATTATGTAATTTCCTTGGCTTACTGATGCAGCAACTCTGGTTACAAGACGGGATGGGATTTCCTTGAGGTCATTCCCCCAAACTGTGTGAGTTGTTATTTTCCTGGCTCACCCACAAACAGAGCGGTTTGCTCTTCTGAAACACTAATGTCCGACTGTTGAAAGGTTTTGCCAATCAAAACACTGTGGCCTTACCCCATTTTAATAATCTAAGGCATCAATCTCCCCCTTAGTATTTGTTTGATGTGTTCTGTACCCTGCTGAAATATCCCCTCCAGACCTCCCTGAGCTCAGGCTCTGATTTAAGAGAGATGCCATGCATCAGGCCTGCAGCTTTCTCTCTGAAACATTTAGCAGGGGATGGTGGTAAAATGTATTTATTTTCATGTACTGAGGAAAGACCATATATTCCAGCCTCTTTTTTTTCCATCACTCAGAGATGGGCCTGAGGCCAAAACGGTGCTGCTAAGCTTGTTTTCTATTTAAAACCTTCATTTTTATTAATAACCCTTTACAGCCTACACACCAGCACTGCGGGAGTTGCATTTCCGTGTTATGTCATCGTGAACCGTTATGTATTTAATTCCTGTACCCACAAACCCATATGGACATCATTAAACACGCACCGTACAGTATTAAAACTGTGTTCCATAAAGTGTAATTTAGAAAAAAAAAAGACCCATGAAGTGCGGATTTTTTTTTTCCTAAGGTCATGGGAAAATGAAGAAGTAGGGGAGAGAGAAAAGGTTCAGTGGTGCTGCACGTTAGCTCATAGCTCTCCATGCCTGCAGAATGAAAACCCAGCCTGCCTTATCCACCACGGAAGATTAATTACCCAGTAACTTCAGGCCAGAGATGACGAATTTCTGTTTGGCAGACCACAGAGACAACTTCTACAAAAATTACAGGTTACAAACCAGCACAAGACCTTGATGATTTTATTTCTGCCAAATTAGGTTTGCATCACTTCTCCTGAAAGAAGTTGCCTTTAGTGGGGCAAAAGAGCAGGTTTCCCCATATTGCTGAGGGTTAGTTATCAGGGCCACTAACACAGGTGAGGGTAGACCCTTGCCCTGAGTACAATGCATGTGTGGCACAGGGTTTACTCCCAGTTTCTGTTATGGCCCCAGACCAGCTTGTCCTGGCTGTAGTCTATGCTAGCAGCAAATTCAGCACTCAGGCAACTTCTGCAAGGCAGTGAGGGCACACTTATCCTCAGCCTCAGGATCTCGCCTGTGTCCAAGACACTCCTATCATCCCTCTGTTATCTTTTACATGGGATTAGGGATGAAAAGATATGGGAAAGAGAGTAAGTGATTGAAGAAATACATCAGACAGCAAATAAACCCAATGCACAGAGTACCAGTGGGAGAAATAGAAATGAGTGTAGAAATGCTGGGGGAAGCAGGGCAGAACACATTGAGAGGGAAGCAAACAATATCCAAGGGATGTAAGGAGAATGGAAAAACCCAGGGACAGTTAAAAATGGCACAAGAAAAGGTATGTCAATATGAGGCAGAGAAGCTGATGCAGTCAAGGATGGTAAGAAAGCAAAAAGAAAGCAAGAGATAAGAACAAAGCACAATTTAAAAATGTCCAGTAAAATAAAAGATTTATGTATGTATGCAAACCAGGAGACAATAAGTCAATTGCCTACAACACACACTAGACAGCTTACAACGACCTAGTCCTTTATACTGGAGTGAGACCTGCCAAACCCTGTTTGATGGCTGAATTCCCTCTGATCGTGGAGCTAGCACTAGCTGAAGTGAACGAACCACAGTGAAAATGGTATCTGACAGGATCTTACAGCAAATACAGCCACAGAAAAGTTTTCTGCATAGCCTTGTGCTTATTGCTTTGTCTCAGACAAAAAGGGTTGCATTCCCTTATGGAGACTGTATTGGTGCTCCCTCGATTTTACAGCTACAGAATTAAAAGTTCCCCTCAAAGATACAGATAAAGATACATACCTAATTGCTTTCAAGCCCTTTTTGGTTTTCTTTATGAAATATTAATAAAAATAAATGCATAAAAAGAGGATTCAGGGCACACACAAATTGTCTGCTACATAAAACCTCTAAATGCTCAGGCCAGTTGAGCCTCTCTGCTGGTTTTGCTGTGTGATGTCTGTGTTCAGGAGTCTCTGAGAATAGGTGTCACCCTCATCCCTTGAAAGCTGGTGGCTTAGTTCAAGTTAAATTTCTTGTGTTGGCCCCAAAGCCTGTGTGTGTGTGTACTCGCATGCATGTCAATCCCCAGGCAAGAGAGAAGAGTTAACAGGATTTGCAGAGGGGGTTACTGATGAATGAACCTCCTTTATATCCCAGCCCTCTCCAGAATTTTTCATTACCATCAAACAAACATACACACGAATACACACACAAATAACTTTGGGCGCACATGTGCTCCTGTTGAATTCAACAGTTATTCACTGTGTAGAAAACTACTGACGTGCATAAATGTTTGGAGGAGGAGGACCACTCTCGGGATGAGGCTGACAGCAAGTTTAATGTTATCTAGCTGCATTACTCTGGAGGTGAAATCTTTTTGACATGTGTCTCTCTAGGGCTGTGTCCTATTTCATTCAAAATCTGGAATTTGCCTTGATGTTTCAAAAATAAAGCTTAAAAGAAGCAGCAAACATGATTGGCAAAACTTCTTCAAGAAACTTATGAAGGACCATTAGAGCCCCAAGCTGTTAAATGCTCTCTTTTGGGTCAACGCTCTCTTAAACTGATAGTCACATCTTTTACTTATACAGTTCCCTGGCATGTGAGCATATCTGAAGTGAACATATCTGAAATGGAGATAAGATTGGAGATTTTCTGAGCACATATTAGGATAGACAAAATCATGGCAGAAAGCAACATTTGTTTGTTAAAGCCAAAAATTCTCTGTTTGCTGATATTAATTCAATCTTGTCTCACAAACATTATTTATCCTGCCAGGGATCAGGACTTATTGGGCAGTAAACTGGGGCTCAGTAGTTTATATGCCTGTCAACAAAAAAATTAAATATAAAACACTTGTCATAAATCCGCACGGACAAAATTTTCTGATTTATGAGGATGCTGAATGATTGAGGCAAGAGTGTATTTTAAAAAAAGCCTTAAGAGAAAGCAGACATAAAAGGAAGAAAAAAAGGTAGTATTTATATAAGGCACTGGAGACCAGCCTTCCATAAGAAGAGGGGGAAAGGGATGCCTCTTACAACGCCTATTTCATCCCTTGCCTAATAATCCAAAAGCACCTAACTTTCAAAGTACTGCGTTTTTTCATAGGCTGGAAGCACCACAAAGCATCCTTCATCAGCCTGGCCTTTTGGCAGCTCTCCTTCTCCAAATGCAAATGCTACATCTGGAAAGGGCAGGAATCCTCTCTCCTGCCTGAAAGCCTCCTTTTATCTCCGTTCTCTGCAGAACACCTACTTCTTGCAACTACTCACTCCAACATACTACTTTATTGAAGGGATTCAAGGCTTTCTCCTCATCTGCTGAACGTCTGCCTCTTCTTAAAGTCCCAGCTCACCTTCGGAGCCCGCTCGCTAGCTAGTGCGGGTCACCCTGCTATCCCTCAGCCAAGCACCCGTAAAACAACCCCCTCCCAAACACACAGATGAGCATGAAAATGGTAACAATGAAGATTAACAGAAGCTTATTTGTCAGGCCTGGCAAGAAGAGCATCTCATTAGCTGGTATGGCCTGTGTAATTCAGCCGCCGGGGGTTCCTCCTACCCCCAGGGGATGACACTGATGCATCATGAACATTAATAACATTGTTAGTGCATGTCCAACAGAGCCCTGCTTTGTGCATTGAGATGACCTGGCAAACAATAAGATACTTTTCCACTGACCTCTTGTTGGAAGAGTTTAAAGCCGTTTGCAGCGATGTGAACGACTCTTGCAGCTTTTTCTAGCTGCCCCTGGCCCTTAGCGTCACTATAAAGATATGTATGGAGGTGAAGGAACTAATGCAGATCCAGCAAGATGCCTCAGCACCCAGGTTACCAGCTACAGGGACTGCAGAGGCTATGTGCAAGCTGAAGAACCTTATTATTGGGACCACAGAAAGGAAAGCGCTCAGTTTTGTTACCCACATGCTTCCCCAAATTTGGGAGCTGTATTGCTAAAATGTCCCATCCTGTAGGAAGAAATATAGAACATTGGCAACATGTACTGGTCCCCGCTACAGAGTAAAAGCTACCCCAGTTACTCAGTCTGCATACCTTGGTTGCATTTGCCCATTATTTTCAGGGGGCTGATAACAGCCTTACACACCACCTTCTGGTCCTAAGTTCAGAATAGCTGAAATCATTCTCTTCACCTGGGGTGAAAATTTACTGCGCCATTACTGGTGTCACAGTGCTGTGGCTGGGCTTTTTCACAGTGAAACCCTCCCTGCTTCTCTTTTGTTTAGCAAATATTTGTAACGCCCCAGAAAAGTGTTGCACCAGGGCTTGCTCTTTAATGTGTTCATGAGCCCTTTCTTTGCYCACCAGATGCTGGCAGGGGAGAAGGGGATCGGCCACGTGACTGATGCTCTTCCAGAGCTGCCCGCTGGAAGAGTGAGGCATTAAGTAGGCAGGACCAGACACACCGCAGGGCCGCGAAGGGCAGACCAAGTCCCAACCACACAGCACCCAGAGACCTGAACGCCATTGCAGAAGGGGTCACCTGCAAAGTCGTCTGCCGGATGTCTCTGTACACGCCTGTTCACTCTACAGCCATCCTGCTGCTCAGCAGGGCTGATGAAAACTATCCAAATTCTGGGTTTTGGGACCACGTTTCAACAGGAACCGAGAGGTTCATTTCTGGTAAAATGTTTTCATGAAAAGAAAGCTCCTCTTTTAGCCAGATTTAGAGGATAATCAACATCTCCACGAAATACTGCATTTTGATGGAAATAAGATTAATTTAATCTTAACATCCTCAAGAACTCTACAGCTCCCCTAACAAGAGAGGACAATGTTGGTGAGGTTCTAATCATTAGAAAAAGTACTGAGACCAGCAACCGATCCAACGGGGAGCAGCCAAGGAGGCAACATTGCTAGTTCACTAGTGAACCAGGACAGCATCAAGTCTCTGATGAATGCTGTCTCTGGTATGAGTCATTCACACTTCATTCCCAGCACACTTGGATGGGAAAGGAAAAGGTTTATCTGTTAGATATGGTGCCCCTGATGTCCTAACCCCACAGTTGTTGCAATGGGTCTCTTCTCATAAAGCAAAATAGACATTTTTTGGCCCCCAACATTCAACATCATCTTCTTCTTTTATATTTTCAAGCACTCAGTATCTCAGGTTACTAGTGATTTTTTGCGGTGGTTCCCAAACGAGCCTGAACTGCTCTGATTTTTCAAACCCACAAGACTGTAATTGAAAGCAAATGTAATCAGACATATACAATGTTCTGAGGTTCACCGCAGCGCACTGCAGTCAGCATTACTGGAGTGGCTATTAAAACTCCTTGGAGCTGGGAAGCAAATCCAGCTTGCAAGAATCCAGCAAATAACCAGCATTTATTAGATTAGACTAAAGTATTGCAAAGCCACAGTCAATCCTCTATTCAGAATATATCCGAGGTCTGTTTAAACGAACATCCTTCCTGAGCTTAGACCAATTGTTTTAAGAGATGTGAATGGAAACAAGGAAAGAATTCTACTTTTAACACAACAAATTCTGCAATCCTTACATCAGCGTAAATCTCGAATAGTCCATTACTGTCAGCAGGGTCATTCCAATCAAACTCTGGCATAACTGGAAAAAGAAAGTGGCCCAAAGACAAAGCATATCTTTGAACCTAGACACACGGCTCTAGCTAAAGATAAGCAGTAGCAAATCCCTTCCATAAACCTCCCAAACAAAATGCAAGCATTAAAAGGGGGGGAGGGTTGTAACTGAATTCCCACTAGCACTTCAGTCTGCACTTAAAAGCAGGTCTAGGGTTATCTGTGAAATTTCAATTAAATCAAAAGCTTTGATAACATGATAAGTCACTCCAGAGTTTGGAGTCAAAACATGTTGTTATTTGATCCTCTGCTTGTGTTTCTGGGAACAGCACGCATGAAAGACAGTCAGCTGCAGACCAGTCAAGAAGATGGAAAGGGTGGAAATGAATCTACCAATAGATCACTGTGTCTCCTACAGCCAGAGCCACTTGAGGTCTGGTATTTTTTATACATCCTAAGTCCTAAAGAAGGCACCCCATTCCTCAAGAGACAGAAGGACAGAGCAAAACAGATCATCTCGGACATGTGCAGCACTCCAGGGGACGGTTCCCTACTGCCACAAATGTTTTTTCTTTCCAGGCTTGCTACAAGCAAGATTTTAAACAGCAACAGCATTGGGAGCTGAATGCAAAACTCTGTGGACATGACACACCAAGCCCTGTGTATGTAATGAAATGGATTTCCAGTGCAAATCCTTTGGTGGCATGGGGTGAACAGGTGAAGCCAGGTGCACCAAACAATAATGGTCTAACATGCTGTTATGATACAGCCAAGCCAGAAAGGAAGCCCAGCTCTCCTCCTAACTCAGAGCAGGAGGCAGTGGCTCTCCAGAGAGACCTGACTTGCTTTACCTGTTGTTCAGCACTCTTTGATTGCTAACGCTTCCTCCTCTCTCTTCAGTGGCAACTGCTGGATGCTAAGGGCAGTACCAGACACTCTCAGAGTTCAAAGTCCTATTTACCGAGGAACATCACCTCTACTTCCCGGTGTTTAGACAGAAATGCTCCACCTTAAATAAATGTGGGATGTCAACTCCACCTGGCCCGTAGTCAACAGCATTAAAACACATTTTAAGCAATGCCTTCCCTTGTAACATATAGTACAGCCTGGTAAAACCCTATCAAATGTAATGGGATGTCTTACGTTGCCCCCAGCCAGTTCAGAATTGCATCTAGGGTTGCACTAGGCACGTGTACATAAGAAAATTGCTCTTTTTATAACCAGTGAGGCTACAGATCCTCAACAGCATTAAAAATAAAGGGACTCTCCAGATAAGCAATGTCAAAATTACATAGCGATCAACAATAGGAAGCGCAGAGCACTGAAAAGTCCCATCTGACYCCAGGCGCCACTGGGGGATAATTTATCAGCCTGGCAGCAAACACCCCATTGAGCACGTCTGTGCCTAGTGCCCTCCTCTTCAGAGTGGAAAAAGATCTTCATTAAACAATAGTGCGACCATATTAAATATAGACATAGCAATGACAAACTGGATTCTTCTCCATGATATAATTATATTTGTAACATAAGCTGCCTATTCCTGTTTTTCAGAGATGTGACACACAGAGGACAAGACAGGCTATATTCAATTCTGTCATGTTAGTGAAAAGAAAACTCCACCCCATCTCCTCCTGCCCGGCAGGTCATGAGTCAACGGTGACAGATACCACAGCGTGTGCAACTAATCTGCTAGCAGGGGCTCACCAGAACAAGAAATCCAGACAAGAAGAGGAAGTCCCCATCCCTCTTCCTCTCCTCAGTTCCAGGCTTATCCACAAAGCACAGCAGGACCGGACGCTTCTCTTCTGCGTGGACCTAAAGATCTCTTTTGTGTTATCAGCATGGGCGATTCAACCCTATGGGCTGCCCCTATTCTGGGGCGTCAAACCAAGCATCACCAGTCTTTAAACAGAGACTTTCAGAAGATCCTGTGGCAGTGAGCCAAATAATTCTAGAAGTGAGGGCTCAAGGATAACGGGTGTCCCAAATCCTTCACAACAAGCTTGATAACCTCTGAATCCAGTTATTTTGGTTCTGCTCCAATCCTGCCTCATTTGCCCAGGTTTCCCCCAGTGCCAGAGAATAAATTCGTTCTTTTGGCTCCCTAACTGGTTTTGCATATAGAAGCACCAGCAGAACAGGCTTTCCTGACAGATTTTGGAAATGATGTTTCTTCCAACATTGGCTGATGATTTTAAAAACAAATTATTTTTCTAACTGGTCATTTCTAGAACTGTATTATGGAAGGAACGGGGTTTCTTTACTAGAATCAAATCCTCTTAGCAAATCTCTGAAACCGTACATCTGCAATCATACTGCAGGTGCAGCCAGGAGATGTGAGGGGCCTTCCCAACATCACAAAATAAATCAATGACACGGTAAGAAGCAGATTTCCCAATCCCCTGCATTAACCACTAAACTTCTCTCCTCCAGAAGGAAGGAATTTTATGGGTTAAGTTAAACATTAAGCAAACTATTACTTTCTCATCTACAAAATAGGCATTGGCAAATTATCAGCAGTGATTGTTCCTTTAGGATATGAACAAAAGTTACTGGACAGGAAAAAGGCCCTCGAGCCAACAGGCCTGGCATTTATTTTTTCTAAAGGCAATATCTCTGCATTGCAAAACACCTCTTCAGTCCCAACTCTTCTACAGAGAAAGAAAAAAAAAATTTTTCTTGAATTTGTGCTCATAAACAGTAAACTTTTACTAGCAGTGACACTACCGTTGTGTTTGGCCCCAGCAAGGCAGTGTCTGGTGCCACTGCTGAAGCAGCAGCGTGTCGGCAAGGCTCTGATCTCGGTCACATTCTGATGGATTTCAGCTAAGTCTGGTTATTCTTAATCCATCCTGTGCCCGTGACAGCATGCTGCTTTTAAACCCTGCAGCACGCTCATAACCAATCCAGGCAAAAGCTATTTCTGTACACTTGGCCGCCAGTGCCAAGTATCAGTACATTAAACTATCTTTGCTCCTCTCAGCCCCGTGTCATTTCACAGACAGACCTAGCACGAGCAAACCCAAATGTGATATTCAAGGCAAGGAATAAAAGCTCTTGCTGTACGGTAACAGCAGTAACGTATGCTGTTCCAACTGCCATTCTTCTACATCTTTTTTTTGTGGTTGCTGAACCTATTTAATTTAATGTGCTTTCTGTTTTCCCCCAGGTTTATTGTTTGATATTTATCTACATCTGGCTTGGACGGGCGTACTCTTCGCTGGGTAAAAAACTGTCTGTATGGCTGGCCCCGAAGAGTTGTGGTGAATGGAGTTAAATCCAGTTGGTGGCCGGTCACAAGTGGTGTTCCCCAGGGCTCAGTTTTGGGGCTAGTTCTCTTTAATATCTTTATCAATGATCTGGATGAGGGGATCAAGTGCACCCTCAGTAAGTTTGCAGACAACACCAAGCTGAGCGGGAGTGTTGATCTGCTCGAGGGTAGGAAGGCTCTGCAGAGGGATCTGGACAGGCTGGATCGATGGGCTGAGGCCAACTGCATGAGATTCAACAAGGCCAAGTGCCGGGTCCTGCACAACAACCCCATGCAACGCTACAGGCTGGGGGAAGAGTGGCTGGAAAGCTGCCTGGCAGAAAAGGACCTGGGGGTGCTGGTCGACAGCCGGCTGAATATGAGCCGGCAGTGTGCCCAGGTGGCCAAGAAGGCCAACGGCATCCTGGCCTGTATCAGAAATAGTGTGGCCAGCAGGACTAGGGAAGTGATCGTGCCCCTGTACTCGGCACTGGTGAGGCCACACCTCGAACACTGTGTTCAGTTTTGGGCCCCTCACTACAAGAAGGACATTGAGGTGCTGGAGCGTGTCCAGAGGAGGGCAACGAAGCTGGTGAAGGGTCTGGAGAACAAGTCCTATGGGGAGTGGCTGAGGGAACTGGGACTGTTTAGCCTGGAGAAGAGGAGGCTGAGGGGAGACCCTATCGCGCTCTACAACTACCTGAAAGGAGGTTGTAGCAAGGTGGTGTCGGTCTCTTCTCCCAAGTAACTAGCGATAGGACGAGAGGAAATGGCCTCAAGTTGCACCAGGGGAGGTTTAGATTGGATATTAAGAAAAATTTATTCACCGAAAGGGTTATCAAGCATTGGAACAGGCTGCCCAGGGAGGTGGTTGAGTCACCATCTCTGAAAGTATTTAAAAGACATGTAGATGTGGTGCTTAGGGACATGGTTTAGTGGTGGACTTGGCAGTGCTAGGTTAGTGGTTGGACTTGATGATCTTAAAAGGTCTTTTCCACCCTAAATGATTCTATGATTCTACATATAATTTCTTTTTTCATTTTCTGGATGAGTAGGAAAAAKATTCGAATCTTTTCTCAGGAAGGCTGAGTTATTTGCTGGTATCACCGATGCTGCAGCCAGTAGCAAATTTCAATATCCTCCATTTGATATTCCGGCCCAAATCATTTATATGTTGCAAACAAAAGGGAAAGTCCCATGTGAAACTAAAGAAGAGAATGAGTAATGCATCTGTTATTTCCTTTTTTTCCATTCCTAGAGACTCCTCCATCCCTGCATTGGCTTAGTTTATTTAAGATAACAATCTCCAAGCAAGACCTTCCCAAAGATCATGATAATACGCATTGATGAAAGGCAGCGTACACTGTCGGGGTATCTAGAGCCCCATCTGACAACAGCCGGGTCCCAGAGGCTGAGCTCCTGCTCTCCGGGTCAGAGGGGGCACAACTGGGAATCAGCCACACTTCACTCCTCTATTTCTGGGGCACAAGGCTGCCTGACCTCTCAGCCACAGATTTATGACAGTCCCACACTATGAGCAGGATACTGTAAAGCACTTCTGCGATTTAGAAGCCGAAAAACCATTTTCACAACACATTTAGGTGCTGAGGCGAAACTTCTAGTAAGTACAGCCCTAAAACAGGCACGTTTGAAAAACTAAACACAGGTGCTCTACTACACTCAGATGCTGAAAGAGCCGTGGTACCTAATTCCGACTGAAATCAGTGAGAACTGGATGACTAATTAGGAGCAGCCAAGCAAGGCTCTTGGCAAACTCAGCCCTAACAGGTTATTGCATCCTTAGCTACCTAAATCTCAGTGAAGGTGATTAAGTCATTCTTTGAAAATATTAACTTTTTCTTCCCTTCAGAACAGTGGGTCTTAACTGCCTTATCCTGCCACCATCTTTATTCAGAGCTTTTCCTGCTCTGTGTTTTACAATTTAATTCCCAGCTGATAAATCACATAAGAATAAAACTTCCATCTTTTTCTGATTTTGCATTTCTTAGGGAAATTAATTTCCATTCTGCATCTCTCAAGTGGAATGAATTTCCCTAATAAAACGCGTGCATTGAGCAGTCACAATACCACTGCCAAGTGCAGACTGTAACACCAAATGTCATAAAATGGTGCTGACCACATTCCTAAATGATGTGAAAATTATCTGTACTGTAAGTCCTGTAAGAAAGAGCAACCACAAAAAAAGAATGACAGTTTTCCTCATAGCACATCCGTTCAGAGACTCGACTATCAAATGTGTTGGGAAACACAATTCTAAAGGGATGAAATGTAAGAGAAACATAAGGGAACAAATATAAGGGATGAAATATAAGAGAAAATATTTGCATAATATCAAACAAATCAGAATAAATATAGATATTTTACAGATTAAAACTTTTCCTCTTCTACCAATAGGTAATTGAATTGTTATTACAGGGCAGATCAGAGTAGATTTGGGAACCAGAAATAGTTATATGTAAACAGAGTCATGCTTATGGACAGAAAAAAGCGTATTAGGGAACTGTGCTTTAGCACTGGTAGACTCATAAACTAAAGCATGCTTCCTTAACATGGTCACTGCATTACCGTGGCAACTTCTTTCCAGCTTCCTTATCAGAAATTTGTAATACGTGAAGAACAAAGGGAGAATCCAGCTTCCATTTTACAGTGGCTGCCTGGCATCTGAGTATCTGAGTGTTACACCAGCATTTATGTGATAAAGATATGATCAGTAAAGCTTATTGGTACAGAACACAATAAATCTCTGTTCTTCAGTAAAGGCACCTTCAGCATTAAGTCCATTTTCTGCATCAACCCTCATAATATTATGTCATATCCCTAATAAGTTCCCTAGTTTTCCTGGATTTGCATATTGTTTGAAAATCGCTTTATGATTCTTACAGGGAAAATATTCTCAGATACTGAACACTGCTTTAAATTCAGTTGTTAATATTATTAGTTGTGGTTTAAACAGAAATCTCATTTGAGCCTGCATGCATTTCTGCAGGGGGAGTATTGGAGAACTAAATCCTTGCCTCTTGGTCTGCTTTTTAGACTGGATCCAGACCCAGAAAGAAAAAGCGAACTCTCACATGAGTGGTCTGGCTGTGATATTTTGAACCTAACTGCAAAAAAGCCCTAAAAGCAGTGGACCATATGCAATGTCTAATTGATTAATCCTACTCTTTGGATATTTCTGTTATTTCTAGTAAAAAAGAATCATTAAAAAAATGGTTTCTGAGATTTTGTTTGTTGACTGTGAGCCCTGGCCTGACCTCAGCCTTGAATTTAAATCCCCAGTAGAAGTCTGAAATTAATCCACCTCTAGCTTAGTTATCAGTAATTATAATTATTAACAGAAGTATCCAGTAAATGAATGGCTTTCAGTGACATGGTGTTTTAACTTAGAATAATGGATAAATAAAAATGCAATTCCTTCTTACCTTACAGTATCTTTTCCCATAGCAATGCAGGATCTGGTCCTTACATGGGCATGGTAAAAGACAAAAGCCCAGCTATTTGCCTATATACATATGCATTTGCTCAAACACTAAAATTCCACATATTACAAACCTAAGCAGTTGAAAACTGCTCCTCCTGTACCACAGTTGATGGTTTGAAGCTTGCTTTGTCTGCAGCTAATCAGCGGAGCGGAGTGAGAGCAGCAGAAGCAGCTGCCCTGGGAACACGAGCACTGGAGCTCCAAACCCTGCCTTGCACATCAGTGCTCCCAACACGTGCTGGCTCCCTTGCAAAGGTGATGCTTTCACCATGTGAAACTACCCGAGAGAGCTTCCAGACTATCCCATGGAGGGATTTCGTGTCCTCCTATGGTCTCTCCCATGCAGCATGAAGGAAACCTGCTGTCAGGAGCTATCTGACCTGGAGCTAGCTCCACCAGCAGGAGCAGACTCAGAGGAGACTGTCAGCCAGTTCAAACACTGTGATTTCTTGAGACATCTCTCTAGCTATCTGCCTGTAAGCTACTGTACCCGCAAGAGGTTTAATGGGGCTGAAAGGAATACCTTCTGCCTATTGTCACAGGACTCGAAAGCCTGGACCATCACCAAAAGAGGAAACAGAAAACCTAAACTGCGAATCCAACCAAACAAATTGGCTGGATTATAACTGTGTTGGGAAAGCCCAGCTTTTATTATACCTGGACTGCATGCTGCTCAGCACTGCGGGCAGTTGGAGCACAGCAGCAGTAGGACATGACTCTGTAGGGAGCAGCCTGCAAGCCAAACATGGCATAACCCGGAGAGGACAGTACACAGAAGCAGGGAGGAGGCAAGGGTAGGGCAGATGAAGAGTTACAAGGAAGAAGCTGGGAACACGTTTGTAGAAGTGCCTAAGGGACTACAGGGAAATGTTGGTTTCTTTTAGGACAATAGGAACAGAAGTGAAGGGCACAGCTTTGCAGCTGAATTACTGCAGTAATACATAAATTACTGCACATGCATCATCGTGAGTCATGGCTCAGCAATTAAGGGCATGGATACCTCTCCGCACATCCCAGCTGCGAGATAAACCAGACTTTTTTGTGCCTCCTCCCTTGAAGTTTAAGCTTCCATGTTTTTCTGGCTGGGAGCACGTGCTCAGTCACTGCTCTGTGGACATGCAATAACTTGATGGACTCTCTGGGCTCAACAACCCAAATGCCCATGGAATTAAGGCTACACTCCTGAAAATTAGTTAATTAAACTCTAGGTCTGGCTTTGTCTTATGAGGCTGAGCTGCTGCAGAAAAACAGAGCAGGTGATCATGAAACTAAAGACCATCTCATTGTGCACAGAGAGAAGACATGAAGGTGGCACAAGCAACTCCGTTCTGCCATCCCTTGGTGGCTGAGTCACTCACTTGGCAATATTTATTCTCCTATAACCCAGCCAGTTGAATGCCATGTCTATGCTGATATATCAATACACAAACCACCTCTGCGCTGAGGGCTAAAAGAAGCAGCTGAAGAAATAGATAAAATAATTAGGGTAGTCTAGATGCTGCCCCCAGGCTACACCCTACCACCCTCAGTGAGATGAATGATGGACCATGAGGTCCAGGGAAGACTGAATTCATAGGGCTTGGTCACCACTGGCTCACTGTTTCTGGAGGGGCTTGGCAGAGTAGCAAAACAAGGGAATAAATTGGGGTTTTCTCTGGCTGATTGTGCTCCTTCCTGCAGTGACTGCTGAGGCTGAGAATCGCCCTGGAGGTGTCCTTCCCCTGGACCCTACACAGTGGTCCAGTGAGCCCCAGATCTCCTCCCTTCCCCCTCAGTTCACAGAAGAAAAACACTAAGATGTTTCCGTTGGCTTTTACATCATCTTTTTGTAGAGACTAATCTTCAGTTTCAACAATACATCTTTTGTGAAGCGCTCCCAGCAGAAACCTTAGACACCTTCCCTAAGATCTGTTTGCTTACAGAAGACGAGGTAGGATTTGTTTAAACCCAGCTAGATTAATGTCTTGCAGACATTAGTGAAGTGAGATTTAATCAGGTTATTGCTCTACATTTTCCAGGGAAATAAATCACACTTATTACTAGGTTGGAATAAGGTGCAAGGCTTGGGCTGAGAAAATTCAGTCTTTTTTGTTTTTCCAGAGGGGAGTGAATGGATAACTTGAAAATTGCTGCAAGGCTGTTGAACAGGGAGCTCAGCAAAAGGCCCTCAACAACTCGTAGGAGGGAAAAGAGAAAGAAAGCCATAATAGCTAGTGCCATCCCAGGGGTGGGCCTTGGTCCCCATTCCCTGCCTTGTGGAGGTCCAATCCTGACTCTGTTTTACTCAGGCCTAATGCTGTAGGGTCCGTATCAGTACAGAAAGCAGACAGGAGTATTAAACAGCATTTAAAGCAGACTCCCAAGGTCCATTTGAGATCCTCCAGGTGAACTCTCCCAAAACCCTGGGGACCTCACTCCTCTTCTGGGTGTCTGTTTCTGCCTGGCACATGGGGATGTCTCCTTGCAACAGAGGGGTGTTGTGGGATCAAGCAACCTTTACAAACCTTCTTAAAGACCCTAAATGGAAACTGTGATGGTCAGCAGGTCTCAGATTGTAGGCATATCCTGCTGCAATGGTTTCTAAGTTTGCAATATGTGTTTAACAATGAACATGCAACTGTATTTATTCACCCCAGACATTTTTCTAAAACAAGGCTGGCTAGAACAGAAAAAAAGCAGCTCTTTTTCCAGACCTTTGATTTAAAAGCTGCTCTTTTTCTCATTCAAAAAACAAAAAAGACTTCACTCTCAGCTATGCTAGCAGTGTTTTCTTTAGTACAAATGCTAATACATCCCCTTGTATAAAACCATATATGTGCAAGAGACAACGTTTGGGAAATCAGACTGCAAAGGTCCTCTCCTCTACACCAGCATGGGAACAGACAGCTGAAGCCAATACAAATCTTTCCGCTAACTACAGGTTTGCATGCGCTGAAGTGCCCAAAACCCCAAAGCTTTACATCCATTTTCCCTTACCCAATGGGCTGTGCAAACACCGGAGAGAGCAAATTACGGTAACACAGCCTGCAATCAAGTTTCAAATCGTGCAACAAAACAGCACAAAACACAATGGGACCAAGTCAAAATCTTATTGCGGAGCACAGTAAAATATATCCTGTTTGGTATGAAGGAGAAAAGGAAATATCAGGCGAGGCAGCACAGTTGCTTCTAAATACCCTCCTGCCAACGCTTTCCCTGGATAAATTAGTCCTCTGAACGCTGAATGCATCAGCATGAATCAGCCTGTCTGCTCCAAGGTAAAGGCTACGATTCTGTTTCGTGTTCAATGGAAACTCTTTTCCCAGCCTTTTCTTGGCTTCCTGCTTAGAAAGAATAGACTCTCCAGAGACAATTTTGGATCTGGACCACAATCTTGCTCCTTTCAGATAACTAAGTATCTCTGGGCAGGAGTACATTTAAAGAAGCAACTGGTAATTATGAGCCAAGTGCTTACTGGCAGGATTTCCCCCTGCTGCTGAGCCAATGCTTTTGGAAACTAAATGACTCTYTGGTGATAATTATCAGGTAAAACCCACAAGCCAGGGGAGGTTCCCTCATTAGAACCATCAGCTAGAAACAATGCAAAGGTGGGCGGAGGACGGCTGAAAATTGTGTCTGAGGGTTGCTTGACTCCCCTGTCCCCCACACACCCGACGTGGTTGTACGTAATTGCTGGGCATTTTCTAGGTAGTGCTTGRAAGCTACAAAATCTGTTCCCACACCTACAGCAGTAATAAAACCAAATGACCTTTTCCTTCCAGCTAATCAAAATGAACTGAGCAGCACTGGAAATCCATCACAGCACTTACTCTTTTGGAGGGTTAAGGTCTTCTGGGCGAGCCTCGAAGAACCTGAAGACTTCATCGCACTGTGAAATGTGAGGAGGAAGCCGAACCAGYGCCTGCAAAACAAAACGGGAAGGGAGAAGCACTTAGAAAAGTCAAGTACAAAACATGGCCTCAAACATCTAAACTACCAAGCAAGAGGAGGCAAAACAGTCCTGGCAGGGGGGAGGGAATACAAAAGGAAAGCATCACCCCTGGCTACTTACCTGAGAAGAAAGGAAATAGCATGCCTTGACTGCAAATGTCAAATAGGATGCAACAATTTGAAAGCAATGGTTCTTGGAGTCGGCCAATGTAATTTTTTTGCCATGTGTACAAGAGCAGAATCTGGTCCACATGTGCAAAACCATAACACTGAGTAGGTAAGTGCTGTGTGGCTGGGACAGTCTCCATGACATGTGTTTGCACAGCACCTCAAACAATGCTGTTAGGGCTTACAGGCTTTATGTCAATGCACACAAATTGAAGCAGTGAAAATCTACAGACTCAACACCCACTAATACAACAGATTAATGTGCTCCAGAAAGCTTTCCATTAAGCACTGTCAACAGAAAAAGCAGAGTTTGCTAAAAAAAAAAAAAAACAAACCAAACCAAACAACAATTTGCTCCTAAATTAACAAGAAAGGAAGTTTGATTAAGTATCTGAAAAAAAAAAAAAAGCAGAGAGGCTACTTCTGCAGAAGAAGTAGCTGTGAAGAAGGCTTCGCAGTACATCCTGGCTAACAATGTCCATGCACTCTGCAAGGCACAGGTACGCAGCGCTTGTCGCATTCAGCAATAGTTAAATACAATTTGGGAAGCAACCACATTATGTTGAAGTGTACTGGAAAGCGATACTTCAAACCACTGAGATAAGCACGCAAGGCAGAAATGTGCTATGAATTTGCTGTTCAGAATCTAGAGCTTGATGGTGCCAAAAGAAGCCAAAGAGCTGTCCCCACCCCACAGAGACGGGACAGCAGCTCTCAGTGACGTGACTCTGAGATTGCCTCCMGAAATGACCAGCAGGAGAGGAAAAGAGGCTGGAGTTCACCTCCTCCTGTGCTAAGTTACATTGAAAATAGGCCACAGGTTAAATAYAAACCAAGCTTCTTAGAGGTGCTGTAAACCTGTTTGACAAAACAAAATTGTCTGGCTCTTTTGCTAGTTGAAAGTAGGACAAACAATCTTGAAAGACGGATGAAAAACTGCACCAGAGCTACATGAAGGTGCATAGGGGTGAACTGGTTATACTAACCCATGAGACATCTGACTCATCTTGGTCAGACACACCAGAAGGCCCAGCCAAAGCATGAAGGCAGGACAGGGCAGTTGGTTACCCTCATGGCTGTTTTTAACCAGGCTTTAGAAGTGGCCAGATTTGTTTCCAAGACCACTCCTGCTTGGGGATATGAAGAAAAAGAGCTGAAAAATGAAAAAATGTGGCTCTGAAACTGCAGGTCTCCAGTATTAGATGATGGGGTCTTGTTTTGAGGTGGCCTGAAATTCAAAGCCAAGTGCTTCCACACCTACAGCTCTCCTTTCCCTGGTGGAGGGATGTTATGAAAATACAAGGAAAATCCATTTGACATCAGCAGGTCTGTGAAGAAGGAAGCCTTGGCCTTCGGTCACGTGCAACTGCACTAAAGAGCAGAAAAAGATACCTCACAGTAAGAAAGCAGCATCAGATGGAGAAGCTGGGCAACAACCTGGCAGGCCCAAGTGCTGGGGCATGCGTACAGAGCACTACTGGTTGCTGCACTAACACAGGATGAAACRTAACAGGTGGAAAACTCAAGGCTTTAATTTGAATGAAGGATGCCCTGGTCCCCACTGCTACCCACTCAATCTTGCCTAAAAGTGTGAACTCTCTGCCCTTATTCCTAGTGTGCATAAATGCATGCATCCAGCTGGCAAATCAGGACTAACACTGGGAAGTCAGGAACTGCCTGGGAATAGTAACAATCACAGCACGTTGAAAGAGAAAGAGAAATACCTTGCCAGCAGAGGCTAACAAGGACATAGACAACATTAAAGCATGTTTTATTCATCTGCATCTCAAGCAGGAGACAGACTTACATAGAGAAGCAATGTTGTCTAACCAACAGTGGATGGGGCTGAGATTTAGTGATGGCTCTATTACTAACGCCCTTCTCGGTTCAGGCAGGTTACTTAACCTCTTTCCATCAAATTCAGCAGGGATATATCTTCAGTTACCCATTTACAATGCTGAGCAGTAACACTTACCTAATCCACAGAAAGGTTATGAGCGTCAGATATCTACAGTGTGTTTTGAAATCTCAAAGGGCTTGATCTTGTGCAGTCAATGGGGCAAGACCAAGCACTGCAAATGATACGTATCATTACTAGGGAAACACAAACACCCAAGTTTTACCTATCGCAGGGGGTCCTGGACATCAGACACCTTCTCAAAGAGTCACCACTTCCCTACAGGTCGCAGGTGTTCACCCTTCCTAAAAACCAGGCTACAGATGTCAATACTGAGCTAGAGCACAGAGTAGTCTTCAGTGATGGAGGAGCACAAATCCTACCAAGCTGCCATGGAGATTTGTGTTTCTAAATCTTTAGAAGCTTTAGGAAATCTGACCCCCCTGAATCAGTGGTCCCCTGCCTGGAAATCTCCAGGAGCACTGTGGGCCTGCTGGGCCAAAGGGGGGTAATYGAAAAGCACCTCTGTGACTCCAGGCTTTTGCAGGCAGTGGATAAAAATCAGCCGAAGCCATTTCCACACCCAGCCATCTACCTTCCCACCCTACGGACACCGCAGCCCTGGGGCAGGGCAGGCTCTCCTGCTTCTGAATCACCTCCCAAAGTACTGCAATTTTCAGCCCAGTGCACGGAGGTGAAATGAAATCCACCCGGTAGTAACTTGCCATTGCATGTTTTTTGGGGAACTCAGGTGTAAGTCTGCAGCCAGTCAATTTTTACCTGTTTTTGTTAAGGAACAAAACCTTAAGAAGTGGTAAGAAATGCTAAGAAAGGGTAAGAAAGTGCAAAAAAGGTGTGAAAACTAGGCAGAGTCGGTCTATTGATTTTGGACAGTAGCAGGGAGCAGCAACGCTTTTTTGAGAAACAAACGTCTGTTCAGCAAACACACAACATCCACCCAGGAGCAAGCCAAGTCCAACACAATTCCAGCAAGCGAACAAAAAGTGCATTGAGGAGATGAGGGACACCACTGTCACTCTGCAAGGGGAAAATGCAAGTTTCTGGCATTTCCAGCAAGACGGTTCCAGGGCAGAGCTGCAACAGCCTGAAGGAAAGACCACAGAGTTGAGGAAAGAAGGGTGAAGAAAAAGAGGAAAACATGGTGAAAGGATGGAAAGGACAGGGAAGTGACATTCTTCCTGGGATGTGGAAACCAGAGGTACATGCACACAGCTACAAACAGCAAGCATCCATAAACAGCAAGGAATTTGCACAGGAAAGGTGAGAGATAAAAAGTGCCAGTGAGCAGAATTCAGCCTTGCACAACCACCAAGTATTATCAGTAATAGCATGTTTCCTTGCTCGGCATGCAAAAGCGGACATGCACTGCTCAGACCTCACACGCTCCTTAGGAGATATGCTTTTATGTGTTATTTCAGCCTCTAACTATGTCTGTCTCTCTATATTACAGGTTTCAGACAGTCTTGCAGAGTGGATGATTCGAAAGGCTATTAGAAAAGCTGTAATGTCAAGCAGGGCGTGAGCAAGCAGCCCTCGGCACTGAGGATGGCTGGCTACTCACACAGCACCAGCTCATCTGCAGGCAGGCTGCTGCACGCCGCACACAGCATTCGAAGCAAACAGGGCACCAGGCACAGGCAGGGGTTCCTCGCTTAAGGTTACGTGAACTGCAAACAGCTCCGTGGGACTACATTACAGCTCAAAGGCTTCACAAAATACATGCACATGGGCATAAAACCACGCAGGTACTTGTAAGGATGCACTGAGTGCTGTATGTTGCATTTATGCAGATACATTTATAAAAAACAGACGCACAGACATGCATATGTAGAGATATACAGTGCGCGTGTAGGCGTGTGTGTATATCTGCACAGAATGATATTCACCCCACTGAACTTTAAATGTCTAAAATGGGAGACTAGTCACACTTGTCTATCAACTTGTATAATCACTCAAGAAAGACCAGCGCCTTCAGGGGCTGCTCTGTCTACCCCACCGTGGTAGTATAGACAGCTCTGGGTGGGGTGAATCATTGACTGTCCTCCCGCAGCCCATTGAGGGAGTTCAGGTATATCGCTCTCGGATCCCTAATGTTCAGTGGGGTTAATCCCAGCTCTGCACAGAAATACACAGAGACAGCTGACAGTACCGCATGGTTATGACTCCCTGACTTTTCATATTAAGTATCCTGTTCTCAATTGTTTATAATTTTAATTAATGTTAATCATTAGTGCCAGACATTTGGGAATGGCAATGAGTCCAGCAAGGGGAAAGGTGCAATTAAAATCGTTCATTTCTCAGAACAGAGAAATAAATTGTTTCACCTACGTGAAAACATTTTCCATTTCTGTTTTGTTGAGAGCCTCAAGTAACTCCAAGCTTGAACCCAAAGCACTGAAGTGTGGAGGCTGGACGGCAAACACTGAGTGTCAGACAGAGACATGGATGAAGAGTATCTGGTGGGGACTCAGACTGGAGAAGAAGTGGGGAGACACAGGAATAAATAAAGAGCTGAGGGAACGAGTAAAAGAGGGTGCAGAGTTTTGGAAGTAACTGGGACATAGTTCTGGGCCTCTGGCATGGAAGGACCATAAGGCAATGGAAAGCGGGGCTCTACTCCAGGTGCTGAGGGGCATTGCAAATCATTAACTCTCATTACTGCAGCTGGTCTAAACACATCAGGATTCTGAAAAGTAGATTAAAAAATGACAGATAAAGTTTGAAAGTTTTTCACTTAAACTCCTTCATTCTTGACCAGGACTAACTATTACTCCATCTTCAATCAGCACTAGCTTAATCTTCAATCAGCACTAGCTTAGTAGTAGAATGGATAGAGACAGAAACATCTGTGTATCTGTCTTGACAGGTTCAAGGATTAAACCTTGAAAGAGAGGCAGGACTGAGAGACCAAGAGGGAGGTAATTATGTTTTTGAAGTGTGGTCTCTCACACTGTGAACATTAATAAAAGAATGACCAATATTTCCTGGCACTGATGTGACTTGCTCATCTAATTTTTATTTAGGTGGCGTGCATTTGGGTACTCAAGCCTCACTATAGAAAAGCCTGTAAGCTTCTACTTAAATCCACCTCCAGTCGGGACAGCATGAAGGCATGTGACAAATTCAGGTAAGTGTTTATAACAACGGGACTTCACGTCTCAAGAGCTTCCCTACACAAAGATGCTTCCCTTAATTAGGACCAACACGCACAAAGATGCAAGTCTGCAAATGCTGGCCTGAATCTTCCCAGAGGGCTGCGTAAGGAGAGAGTGGTGGTTTTGCGACCGACCAACTTGAGAGGTCCTTCTTTAACACAGGATGGTATATACTGGACAAGCACACGCCAGAGGTGTGTTTGGGAGATCAAAAGCTTAATATATAAAATGCCCCTGGCAAGGCAAGGCTATGAAGTTGCTCTTTCTTTCACATTGGCAAAAACTCCTCAACAAATTAAGAAAACCAGGCCCAATGAGCCCAGAAGACCTTAAATCACACTAAACTAATTCCAAGCCTACAGTTAAGAGGGAAATCATCCAGAGATACCAATTCCAGTGGGCAGCACACATTTACTGGCAAAACACAGTTTGTTTGGTAATTCATTCAGGTTACCAGTAAGGACAACCAGACCCTGCACTTCCATGTTTACAGATGACAAAAATCCTGGAAATCTTTCCCTGTGTGTCCCACTCCTCTGTTTTTCATGGCAACTTCAAAGTTTCTTGCAGCCTTAGCAAAAACACTGGCCTAATTACCTCTGTGATTGCATTTCTCTAAGCTGGTACAATGCAATGAAGAATCACCCAGGCGTGAGGGGTTGCGAGGCCCATGCTGTAGGGTGCAGAGGGCTCATGCCCCTGATACAGAACATTCTGCAGACCTCCCCTTACTGCCAAGTACCTCCACAAACTCTCAGACAGCCTCTGCCTGTCACCGCTCCTGTGCCCAGCACAGGAACCACAACACATCCAAACAGCAGAAGTCAGACCTGCTTCTCAGCCATGCAAATCACCACGCTCTGTAAGAGACAGTCTGCAAAAACAAAACAACAAATGGTTGAACATTTGCACCGCTCATTTGTCAGGGCCCATCTGTGCTTCGTCTTTCCAGGGCAGGTGAAATGGATGGAGAACCCTCATCTGGCAAAAAAATTACCATGAACTTTGCATCTGAACTTGCCTCCCTCCTCTGCTTCCTCACAGACTCCAGTGGACAAAGGTCTATTGTCTCATTTATTCATTTTATCATGCCATGTCAGATTTTCTCCGTCAACTTCACCCACATCATTCCAGCATAATTCTCTAAATTTTTCAAAATTAAGCATGTTGTCTGCCTACCCATTTTAGGACTAGCGTGGGACATAAGCTTTGCACTCTTCGTTTATAGAAGAGGGACTGAACTTGTCAAAATGATGCTCTTGCTCTATACGTTCTATACAATTCTCTAAAGAGTCAAAACATCCACTGGACAGGGGAAGAAATGCAGAAAACAGCTAACACTTCCAAAGAGGTGGGCATGATCCCAGTCTCAACTCACGCACATGCACCAGTAGCTGCCACAGAGTAGGAAACAGTGGTGAGTAATATTATTTTATTAGCCAAAAAAAAAAAAAAAAATTTCCCTTCTTACACCAAGAGGAGATTCATTGCATTTCACTTCAGCTTTCTAGAAGTTAGCATCGGAGCTAAGCGAGTCACTCAGGTTCCCTCTGTAGTTAACAGCTGAATGGAGAGAGACCCTGTGTCTGGTTTAGGCTGGTGAAGTGAGGCCACTCTAGTTCAGACTCACCACCTATTTTCTGTTCCCAATTCACAGCTTTCTGTCATTCGTGGTTAACTTCATATAGGGATGGAAAGATTACAGTAAGATTATGAAGGTCATGTTCCCAGAAATGTTGTAAGTGGTGACCTTCAGTGAAGGTAGCAAGAAAGCATTTCTGAATTTTAAGCCTCTGTGAAGCCCCAGAGATGAAATTCTGTCCCTGCTGAAGGTCAGTAACAGAACTACCACTGACTTCACTGTACCAAGAAGCTCTCCTTCTACGAGCTGTTTCCCTACATTCTTTGTACCTTTGAAGTTCAGTGCCTGGTTTTCATCATTATTTTCAGTCTTGTGCACTTCCATAACCTGGGCCAGGTTTGGAACAACAATAACATAGGACAATCATTCTTTGAATAAATGCAAATTGGATGAACCATAAACGTTCAAAAGAAAAACTTATTCTCATAAAATGTGCAGTCTTAGAAAGGTTGGGAGAGGTAAGAGTTGCAACTCTCAGGTCTCTCTGTTTATTTACACAGGTTGCCAACTGTGTGCTGTGGGATTTAAGAATGACTGGGTATGTCCTGTGCCAGGCAATGGCGTGACCAACTACCATCTTCATTTTACTCCCTGTAATTAGGAGGAGGCTGTAGTGGAAGCAGAAGTCGTCAGCCCATAGTGGATGATAGGCAGGACATCATAGCTACATCTATACTGTTTTTGAAGAGTGGGCACAAGCTTGCCTAACATCCATATTGGACACAAATTAATGTCCGGGCACGAGTTTGGAGTCAAATGCAGGGAATGGAAAAAAGAGCTTGGCATTGCTTTACTTCCTGGCACTGGCCAAAGCTCCCACCTACCTGCAGCCCAGACTGTTCAGGCGCAACCACAGTCATATATACTCCAACAAGATACACCCCAGGGGAACAGATGAGTTAGCCAGGGCCTTCTTTCCTTAAAGACCTGACATCCCATGCAGAAAGACACTATGGAGGATGTAGCCCTCTTGAAGCACTCACACAGACATGAGATGCAATGCCTGCTCGAGCTTTTCAGTGACTACGAGCCTTGCTCTCCAATGCCATCCAGATTTAAACATCTTCTACTGTGAAGTACTGAGGCAAATTAAATAAAAATCACAGTAAACTGCAAATGAAATAAAAAGACACTACATCAGACACAAGAGATTTGTGAGAGCCAGAGATTACCACCACTGGAAGCCAGGATAATATTCTGGAGAAGTCACTATATGTTTACCCAGGATTCATACTCTTTGCTGGGCACCACTGTGGCTGCTGCTGGAGATGGGAAACACTGGGCTGGAGGAAACTGCCGTCTAACCTAATACGTCTGGGTCTATGCTCATAAAAGCAGTGCCTATTAATAAATAGATTAAGGATACAGCTTGGCTTTGGGGAAGCATCCAGCCATGTCTCCAAGTTGGGCAGCAGCACCAAATCCCCGTATCATCTGAACCAGAGCGAACTGAGCCAGACTTCTCCAGAAGAGAAAAAAAGGAAGCGAGGAGGAGGGCAGCAATCACAGCGCCCTAGTGTCAACGACCGTGCCAGTGGCCGACGCCACAGCATATCCCTCGGACGTGACCAGCGGGGCGCCGCGGGCCTGGCTGCGTGGCTGCGTTGGGTCGGGTCTGTCTGGGGCACAGACAATGGGGTCCCAGAGAAGCAGCTGCCCCCCCGGCGTAAGTCACTGCTTTCTCCACCACGCATCTGCTGGGTGAACCCTGACATCAGCCCTCACCACTCCTGTCGCGGGCAGTTCCTGTCTGAAGGAGGGCAGCTGGGGACGCAGTGAGACCCTACATATTTTAAAGAAAGCCGTTCAGCCGCTGGCAGGAAGACAGTGCGTTAATTGTCGCACAAGAAAGCCTGATCTCATGAGATAAGACTTTAATCGCAGCTTACTCGCCGGGAGGGTACAGATGGCATGGGTTTCACTGCCCCCCCTCCAGCACGCCTCAGGCACTTCGGCGATCTGCTCCCAATTTTGGATGAGCAAATGTCTGACTGGAGAAGTTCTTGGGAATGTATTTTTTCCCCTCCACCTGCTCCTCTGGCTTTCTAAAAATGGAAAGAAAACCCCACAGGAAATAAGAGAGGAAGTCTGGGGTTTAAATTATGTGCTGACTGACGTGCTCGATACCTCTACAAAAACTGGGTATCTGCCTTGCTTAGAAACAACTTTTAATCTACTGTCAGAGTATTAATTATCATCAAATCATAAACTCTAAGCTAGAAAGGAAAGATTAGGTGACTTTACCTTCTTCTCAACATAGCCGTGCTTTTCTGTCCTGCAGTAAATTTCCAGGAGGAAATTCTCCTCCTTCATCAGGAGAAGCACTCCTGGAAGCCACCGGTCCACCCCCAGTGCTGCGCCAGCCGGCACTGTCCCTCATGCAGCACCAGGCAATAGATGGGCCGGGAACAGAAGAAAACACCATCTTAGTTGTGCCTCTCTGCCTGCTCAACTCCTGCATTCATTGAGGCTGAAGTAGAAATAAAATCCACGTTTAGGGCAGATGAGGCTTACAGCCTTTACTGAGTAAATGAGGCACCAACCCGGCGCATAAAGTTTGCAGGGGAAAATGCTGCGAGGACCCTGGGAGCAAACAGCGGCCTGTTTTCATCTGCCCTGTTAGTCCTGGTGGTGTTTGGGAGGGACCATCCTTCCTTATGATGGACTCAACACAGATGAAGCTCTTTTAGTAGTATCTGGCAGGGAAAGCCCAGCAGTGGTGGTGGCTGTGAGCCCCCACCCAGCAGGGCTGCCAGACGCTCCTCCAGAGCTCTTACCCTGCAGTACTCGTCGATGGGCTTCAGCCTCTTCACAGCTACGTCTCGGACATGGCTCCTCCGGAACAGGATCTTGCCTGAGGAAGGAACAGATGAAAGGGGAGGGTTAGGGGCATCGCCTGCCATGCGGGATAGCACAACAGCACCGGGCAGAAAGGTCATCCCTGGCTCCAACCATGGCTGTCGGCAGTGCTGGTGGCTGAGCTCTACAACCCCGTTATGCCCCCAAGAGAGGAGTTCCAGTACTGGAGAGGTTCACACAGCAGCAGCTTTGTGTGACTGCAGCCCCTCATCGCTACAAGACAGACAGGACGGCACACTCGGAGGAGGTGTGAGCAGCAGATCCGCTCCTGCCCTCAGAGCAAACTGCACAGAAACATGCTGCAGGGCAGACGACGGAGGGACGTGGGGCAATAGCTATCACGGGAGCGTGCATGGCACCTCTCGCAGCTGGTTGCTGCTGGTCTTAAGTTTGCACAGGAGATGCAGCACATGGCCAACAACTACCACAGGCAGAGCAGCTCTGGGAAACCTCGGCCACTGTCGCCGAAGTCCCCCTTGTGTGAGCTGCCGAAAGGGGACCACAGTGACTCACAGGGCAGAGGGAGTTTTTCTGATTTCATCCTGTAGATAACACAAAAAGTTTTGGTCCCCTTTTAGCAATGGTATTATCCTGGAATGGACCGACACTATGTTACGACTCCCTTCTACTTAGGGGCCGCTTTGCCATGTCCGTGCTGGCAGCGCAGGGAGCATCGCTGGGGTGGGATGCGGGCTCCATCTACACCCCATGCCTGCCCACTCAGCCGCCTCCCACTGCGGATGCTCCTGCCCTTGCAGGCAGACAAACCACACAGCCAGCCCATGAGCAAACACAAGGCTGTTGGTGACAGAGCCCTTATAAATCTACAGAGGGAAACCAAATAATAGAAGAAAAATAAACAAACTCTCTTTTTTTGAAAGTAAAAAAAATAATAACCTCAGTGTCTTTACTGGATGACATTTCTGCAAGCAGTTAAGATTAAATAAATGGCTGGGTTTTGTGTGAAACTGATTGTAACAAAGTTTATCAAAATAATCTAGGAGCTGAGTTTTCCCCCCCCCACAAGGATGTCATAGAGTTGGTATTTTTTTGGCTTGAAGGGATTATATCTTCATATCCTTTTTTGGTGGTTTTCTTCCCTTTTTCTTTTCTGCTCTATTTCTTTTAATGTAATGAGACAAGAATAAATTATATGTTCTCCTTGTGGTGGAAGAAAACAGTATCTGCCAGCATTATTTAGTCCATGAAATGTCTATGTAAAAAAACCACTGACATATATACCACCCCCTGCTCCAAACTTCTTCTGCCAACAGGCAAATGAGATACTCTTCCATAGATCATGGGATAAGAAAATGGACTAGGAAATGAAATCAGATCCAAAATCTGAATATGTGGCTTTGATTTTGTCATGATTACACAAGCTGAGAGGTTAATGAAACGGCAGCCTTTAACAGTCCAGTAGCAGAGGCTCTAAACCCTCCCAGACTCTGGCCCTTTTGGTTGCCTTTTCCTCCATAGCTGCTAATCTGGAAGGTGTTAAAGCCTTTTGTTTCAGACAGGAGAAAGTGGTTTATCTCCATCCCCAATTCTGGCAGCAAAACAGTTTGTCCTGTGAGGTAAAGCCATTTCCTAGTGCCATAAATTTATATCTCTGGGTTCCCTGTGGTTATCTCAATACAAAGCTGGTGCTGAGCCATCCCTGTAGGATGCGATGCCACGTGGTCACAGAGCACAGGGGAAGTCTTCTATAGGTGTCTGAGACGTTCATCTGAGCTTAAGCGATTTAGTCAACAAGCTGCTGGAGAAGGAAAGTGGCACTTCTATCTCCCTGCAACGACCAACTTTGGACACACTAAAACATTGCTGCTTTCCTGCTTCTCTGCCTGGTAAATGGGGAGAACTACCTGCACTTCCAAAACATTTCTTATTATTTCTGATATCCTCCAGGATCACACTGTATTTGTACTGCCTAACTGCAGTAAGCTGCTTTTTTGGGCAGAAAGGGCGTGGGGGTAGCTGTAGAGAAAAGACTAGTTCCTTTCTCAGTGCTCCAGAAATGCTGGTGTGGGAGATGTTGGTATTTCTTTGCAACTTTTATAAATATACTGCAAAGAGAAAGCGACATTTTGGAAACATTCTCACTTTCTGGCTTTCCTGTTTTCAGTTCAAGCCACGAGTCGAAAGGCGAACCTGTGACCATGTGAAAACATACAGGAACCAAAGACTTAAACACATTAAAGATCTCCTGTAAATGCAATTCAGCTTTCCTAAAAAGACAGTTTACAGGGAGGCCCAGTCTTCACAGTAACATAATAAATGAAAGACTCAAACATAAGAAATAAGATAAATATAATAAAGAACGTTATATTAAACACAGAGTACAAAAAAGACCCCAGGATATGATGAGTCTTAATTCAGTCCTTAAATGGAGATAGAAAATACCAGGATGACTGTGGTGTTAGGACGAAGCAAAGCCCAGAAGGTGCTTCCATTTTTATCCCTTCAGAAAAAGGAAGATTTTCCCTCTGCTACTGGAAGCTGGAAAAGGCTTGATGAGGGCTGCGGGGAAGATCTGTAGCTGCCCAGTCCAGTATGGCATTCAAAACAGATCTGGAGAAGGTTGAGTAGTTTAGAGCACCATGGAGTAGCAGTCAACAAAGAAAAAAGCAAGAAGAAAAACAAGGACATTCCACAAGCACATCCAGTTCTGGTGGGCAGCAAGGAGGGACCCCATCACAAATCCTGGGAGTCCTCAGGCAGAGAAGACTCATTGCCAGGGGTATTGAAGCACCTCTAAGGAGGGACAACTTCCCAAATGCCCAGCTTCTCCCCTTTTCTGGGAAGACAGACTACTGACAGAAGCTCAGCCAAAGCCATGACTGACCAGCAGGAACCACTGCAGATCCAGTACGAGTTACTACTGCTTTCTCCAGTTCCCCCATTTCTACTGGTCTTCCTCCAAAAGCAGCGGAGGTCCCATGGTTCTGGAAAAGGAAGGTAACCCGAGAGACCCACGCATATCTTTATGCTCTCCAAGTGGGTGCACTGGACACAGACCCCATTAATGGAAAGCTTTGCCTAACGAGGTAGTTAGGGGTCACCATAAAGAAATAAAGAGCAGGCAGACAGCCGAGCAGCGGGGGTGCGTAAGAGCCAGCGAGAAGCCCTCAGGACGGCACTGGAAAGGAGCATTTCATGCAGCACTAACATGAAGCGGGGAAGTCCCGGGGTGGCCAGTAAATGCAGAACAGCCCAGGCAATTTCCTTGCGAGGGTGGAATAGTGGTTTATGTGCCACTTGGCTTCTCCTCTGGGTAGCTTCCTCATCTCTAAGGAAGGGATCTACTACGCGAGTACATACAGTGCTGCTTCCTCTCTCCTGAATTTTACTGCAGCTCTTTTAAGCCTCCTCAGGCACGACACCCCCCTTTTACAGAAGGACGAGCGGCTTTTTAACCATGCTGCAGCCCAGCTAGGAAGTGAACGGGAAGTCTGTCTCGGACTCATATGGGAAGCTATAGGCTACGCGGGACGGCGCTGCCTCATGCAAATATTTCATTCACCGATGTGCCAGGCTCAGACTGGGCCAAGGGAGGTCTGGCACACGTTAGGAAAGACTCTGAGGACTGCAGCACTGGGAAGGAGATGTGGGGAAGACACAGGGCTCCAGCCCTGCTGCTAATGCAGGATAACAATATTTATTTTTATCCTTTTTTCTTTAAAGAAAATATTATTCCTAGGAAATTAATGTGGATAAGAGGCAAAGTATCAGGTTTAGCATTGTAGGGGACATCTTAAGTCATCCCTTCATCTCTCTGTATATATATAGATGTAGTCTTTAATTCTGCGACCACACACCTCTTCTCCCACAAGACCTCAGTTTCCTCCTGTATACACAGCGGGTGCACAAAGTGGGAAGAATAAAGCTATGCAGGAGACTGTCTATCTGGCAGCTGCTGATTCTGCAAGCTTAAAGGTATCCTCTGAATATCACTTTATTCCTGCATAACCTCATACTTAAGAGTAGCACAGATTTTAACAAGTGCCATGGACCCCAAGAACAAACAGGCTTAAAAGCATCACAACACTCTGGTCCTCCCGTTAGCCTGCAGGTCTGTGCTGAACACACCAGAAGCACCCATAGCCTAATGCTTTGTAATGGTCAAGGATGTGGTTCATGCAGGGAAGAAGCCCAGCTCCTGGTGGGCTTGGTGACACTGTGGAGCACAGTCTGGAGGCACAACAGCACCAGGCATCACTAGGCAGAGAAGCACTAGAAGTCCCCGAGGGRATGCCTAGCAGGAGAAGCCAGTCTTTCCTCTTCAAGGGAGGGGGACATATGCTATACAGCCCCAACAATCACAGCAGATGCCAGCTGTCACAGCAGCTACTGCCCTAGACTGGTGATTTGTAAGCTCTAAGACAGCCTCTAAAACAAATCTCCTAATGGCACCTTTCACTGCTGAGGAGAGGTGCAGTATATCTAGGCCTCGAGACCTTCTAGAGATGTCTTCCTGATCTTCCCACCACTGTGCCAGCTCAGCCCCGAGCTGCCAGCTTTGCTGCCCTTTGGAGCCAGGCAGTGAGTGGGAGCTGCGGCAGGGGCAACAGGGAGGCAGGGAAATTGCTGTTTAGCTCCTTTCCAAATCTATCAGAGAAGAGATCCACCTCTTGCTCTTACTCTCTGATTGCTGAGCTTGAGTCTCCTTTCAAGGGACATCTGGGTGACGGATTGGTCTAAGGACACCAGCTGTTTCATGCAAGGAGCATCTGTCAGAGGTTAGGAAGAGCCCAAACCCACTGTCAAAGGGACGATGGACAAACGCATATTCACGTTTAATCTTCTACTTCAAGTACCGTCACCACACTTCACAGGGCAGTACATGAAGCAAGCCATATGATAAATATTCAACAGTGGACAGCTGAAGACTAATGGGCGCATTAAAAATACTGTAATGTCTCATCTGATTTATGTTTAAGAGGCACGTGCTGCCTCTGACCACAGAAGCTCCAGCTGTGGAGGCTCTGTCAGTCAGCTCTCTCCTATGAGCAGGGAAGAGCTCCTGTTTCTGCCTCTTCAGGCTGTTCTTGTTACTGTGCTGTTGGTTCTCTCCTCTTTTTAGCTGAGAACCTGGGAGGTATCAGGTCTGTATATATATTGCCAAGCAATGTGTTCAACCTAAGATTAACTTCTCAGAGACAGAGTCTGCTTATGAGATGAGGTCAGACTCTTTTTGCAGTTACTCTGGGATTGCATCGGTAAAAAAGAGTAAAGAATTTAGCCCTCACGCAGTTACAGGTTCTCCTTTTGGGCTAAGCAGCTTCCTCCAGTGTAACTAAAACCATTTTGCTGCTCAAATATTTTTATGAAGGCTTCTACTCCTTACACATAGCTGTTATTATTATTTTTATACGCTGAAGAAGCACAGATGTGCAATCAGATATGACACAAATTCCCCTCAACCCATTTAAGCTGTGACATCCACCTCAGGGTCCTGCCCGAAACTCTCAGGCACCTGTCACACAATGTAACTCCCAAATGGAGCATTTAAACATGCACTGCCACCTTGCAATGTAAAATAGATAATTCAACAGCACAACACAACACTATGGGATAGAGGAACAATTTTATGTTTCTCATGGAAGTACGTGTGATTGTCAACCAGATGGCAATCTGACAGTAGCCAAAAAAGAGGTGTGTTCCTTACAAAATAATGTCTTACTTTTACATGGGGATCCCAGTTTCCATGGATTGTTTCATCCATGATTTCCTGGAGTCAGAAAGCCAGTGCTAGGGTCCTAACACTGATGGCATTTGCTCCTGACAAAGAAGGGGGAGGGAAATGATTCATACTGTTTCCACTGGTGGGAGGCGGAAGGACTTTTTTAATAAGTAGAAACTCGTGACAGAGTCAGAACTGTTGGCTGAACTTGGCTACCAAAGAGCCTCAGTTGATAAAGGCCTTTGCTAATCAGCAGGAATTACTATGGAAGGTGACAAGAGGTGATGGAGACAGATGGGGCAGCCAGGAAAGCCAACACAAGCAATAACAATATTGCCCTGAGATATGGGGGATGGTGGGGAGGGTGTCCTTCTGCACTTGGATCCTGTTTTTAATGTGCATAAGCTGCAATGTTAAAGAAAATCACCGAGAAGCAATAAAGCATGGGAAATAACATGGCTTGTATAAAAGAATATCACCAGGAAGAGAAATCTTCCCCCATTAGAAGCGATAAGCAGAATATGCCCTTACGCGAATAATTACAAGGGGAAACCAAAGACAGGCAAGAGGCAAGGCTGGATTCCCCACCAGCAAAGAGCTCCTACATCTGAACCTGGCTGCTTTCCACTGTCTGCAGGGGTGGCTACTATCCTCCAGGGACAACAGCATCAGCTCTAGAACAGCTTTGCTAGTACAGACTTTGGGAATTCAAGCACCAGGCACAGCTGGAAGGAGAAAAGCCTTGAGCACCGATGCTGAAATTCAGGAGTGACAGATGGGGGCAACAGGGTGCAAATCTCAAGCTAACAGCTCTGTTACTGTTTTTGCAGTGTTTTGCATAAGCCAAGAGCTACTTCATGTTGCTCTATGTCCTGCTGCTATCACCCAAACAACCCATTGCTCCTGTAATCTCCTCTTCAGCTGCCCCAGCTGCAAATCTCTCACCTCTCCAAAGCAAGGCAGGAATCATGGTGCAGGCAAATTATGCAGTGTTTGGTCTGGAAAGGGCAGGCAAAAGTGCTACAAAATTATCCTTCCAATTTTCTCACTGCGAGTCAGCTCTCTGTGCATTGGTCTGTATGCACCAGCAAATCCGAAGAGATCCATCACCTTGCTTAAACCAACTTTACCACCAGCGTACAGCAAAGTAAAGCATCTACCCCACACAAGGGGATCTCAGTGTGAGCACAAGTTCCCAGATCCCTTAAAACGGAACTTCCCAGACTGTGAGTGGTTGCAAAATGTTGGGAGTGTTGATTCAGTGAGTGAAGTCTTCGATTTCTGCAGTGAAATCGGTGCCTCCTTGAACTACACACCTCAGCTTCCCCAAGGTGGAAAGTGAACTCATTTGTAATTACTGGTTGCAAGTGCTACATTAGCCTGCAGACAGCCAACTGCTTTTAATTGCAGAAAGCAGTCAGTTTGTCCGAGGAGAGAGGGAGAATGGCATTTATACCTGCAGCCAGCAACACCAGCAACTGGCACACCCTCACCTGGAGGAACCGACCTGATGAAAATTCCGAGGCCCACAGAGACAAGGAGCCAAAAGAGGGTCACGTCTTCAAAACATCCGAGAAACACCGCCTTAGGAAACAGCACGGCTTCCTCACACAGAGGATGCAGGAGTGTCCCCCTCTTTGCATACAGTCTTTGCTATGCTGGGAGCAAAAGGCACAGAAAAACAGGAAAGCCTATTCAGATCCAAAGCATCACCCTTGCTTATGCATACTTCTCCCCTAAGATAAGAATCTGCACACTTACACATCCACTGCACCCTGCGTCTTGTTGAACATCCTCCAAAAAGATCCATTTCCAAATTTCCAGGATGAAGTCATCTAACATGTGGAAACATCAGGGCTTAAATAACGATCAAACTGTCTAGACCCTATACCAAACTGAACAGAGAAACATCAACCACTACATCTCATTGCTGAAACACTTGGTTTTCCTCCTGTATCAACGGATGCCAGTGTCCTGCTTTCACCTAAGTAGTTAGTGGCTCCTAACCTGTCATCTCCAAATCACTAGTGGTCCACAGACAGTCTGCAGAGCTATGTTCAAGAGTAACTTTCACTCCCTGGCCAGTGTGGGAATCATGTGGATCACTGTACGTTGGTCCAACGAGTTTGGGAACCAGCAGCCGCTGTTTGTATTACATATTTGCTGGTGAACATGCTTGTATCATCCAAGCTACTCCAGCTCCTGACCCCACAGTGGGTAAAGGCAAGAGCCTCTCAAATGCCTTTGTGCCACCTTAACCATGAAAAATGCTCTTCCTGAAGGGCGAGAACATGCCCCTGTAGCTACACTAACTAAACCGTTCCTCTGCTCTTTCCAAAAACACATCAAGTACCACCTTGCTCACTGGGGCCTGTTGAAGTCAATAGGAGTCTTTCTACTGACACTCAGTGGTATGGACTCTCAGGGAAGGACCATATGGTCCCACCTCAACCTTTTAAAGCAGGAGCCTTAACGATTTGAGCCTATTAAAACATTTGCACTGTCTTATAAGCTCTGATGAGACTTGTCATTAATGCACGCGCTGGTATGACACTAAGCCTGAGACACTGGGCCAGCGCCAGCCTCGCTGACAGGGAGCCTTTGAGCTACATCCACTGGGGTCGAAGACCTTGCAGCAAGGTCACTGGAGGGGGGTGGATTTGCACTGTGCCCTTGCCAAACTACACTGGAAAAGCTCAGTAAGGTCCTAGCCACATCCTTTGGTGTGACTGGCAATAACACTGCTTGGGAGACTCCACCCTTAAGCTGGTTGGGAACCGGAGCTGTGAATAAAATAATATTTGCACTCACACCACGTAGATCAAAGTTATTATTACTAGGAGGTAGGTCATGCAATAACACAGTGCTATGGCATATACTCTTACAGGAACATTGCAGGTAGAAATTGAGGGGTAGGGATGCGAAGGTGGCTTCACAAGGTCACAAAATGAGCACACACTAATGAAAGCAATAAAGCCAGTCCCTAGATCCCTCTGCTGATCGCATGCAGAATGAAAATACACTACCTTAGCATCTGGGGCCAGAAAATCTTTCTGTTCAAACATTTATTCTAATGAAAAACAAATCCTCAATTTCTGCCACAAATGAGGCAAAATTCTCTCCTGTGGAAGACCTCGATTAAGTCAGCTGCCAGGTACACATCCCACATTACAGGAGGTGAAATTCAGCAGATTGGCAGGGACAGTGCTCCTCAGAGCAGCTGTGGTATTTGGAAGGCACCAATTAACACAGAAATTAAACAAACAAACAACGTGGCGGCAAACATAACTAGGTGTCTGTGCCTGTCAGAGGCTGGAACTCAGAGAGCAGCATTCAGAAACGAAATCCCCTGTGCTTTGCAAAACAGAGCACTGTTCTCTCTTTCCAAAGGGAAGTGCTCTCCTGGAGTCCTCTAAGCAAAACCCCTGACTAGTTTTAAGCTGAATTTTCAGTAGACAACAACAGGCACAGAACCAAGCCGTTAAACGACAACCAGACCAAAGCTGGCCGGCCTCCGAGTCAGGAAGCTCATCTGCAGACCAAGACACCATCTCAAACCACAGGCATCATTCTCTGGTTCCAGACATGTCTTTTTAGTATGTCTTACCTTTTTGTGTCATTAAGACAATCTCTGGTAGGGATTTCTTCTCTGCCTGCTCTGATCCCTGATAAAGCTACTGTTGATTTCAAAGGCTCATGAGCAAGTGCTTTAAGGCAGGGATGGCTGATTTCTGTGTGTTACAGGAGAAGAGAGATGGGCGCTTTCATTCCCAGCACACGTTGCGGGTCTGACCAGTGCAGTCACATTTGCACCTCTCTGTGCTGACTCTGAAGTTGAACCTGCACCCCTTCTCCTGCCTCCGCYGTGCTCGCAGCGCAATAACCCAGCTGGGACATGCAATCTGGCCACATCACCTGACAAAACAGCCTCTGGGTCAGGCCTGTGGCCAGGCCACCCAGCAGCACCTCCTCTTTATCTCTTGACCATGAGGCCACCCTCATTGCCCCTTCCCAGCTGATGGATGCACGGCTAACCCACTCCTTTGGTAGGCAGTGGACACTGCGATCCATGCGGGCGCATGTAGCCTGCACCAACATGAGCCCGTGTCCGGTCACTCGGCCTCCCAGGGACAGCAAAGCTCACTCGGATTGCTCCACCTTGGCTGCACGACTAAGAGCACTCACACCAGCAGTTACCACAACTCAGCAGATGCACAGGAACAGGGAAATGATTTTATAATTACTTATCAGATAACCCGTCTCCTTCACAGCCGGCTCCTTCATGTGTGAGCACTTCAGCCATTTCCAGTGCAGGCCACTTAATCCAAACTACGCTCACGTGTGACTTGGCACCAGCAGTGCCTGCTGACACCAGAAGACAGCTGAGGACAATCTCCCTGAAAAATTCCTCTCAGTTCCTCCACGTGCAAGTAAACGCAGCATTAAGGGTGCGAGAGCACCCCGGAGGACAGAGCTGCTGCCCTGGGGCTCAGGGTGGAGGGTGCTGAGCATCCCCAGCTTTCCAGGGCCACCTTCTCCTGGGTTCAGCAAGGTGCTTATGTCCGATCAAAGGAGGAAACGGCACTGTCAGATGTCAACAGCTTCACCCACTGCAGAATAAAAAGCCTCTTTCAGGGATTAATGCTCTAAGCAATTACTTGCTCCATGAAAGGAAAAGTGCCTTCAGCCAAGGTGACAGCAGGACCCTAGGACTATGCACACTTTCGTTTCCCTTTCACGGTTAATATGGCCTTTTCATTTCCCAGGGAGAAGAAAAAAAGGTGGACTGGAAGCTAATGTTTTGTTATTTTTTATTTTTAATAAGGATTGCTGGGCCAGCAGCATAAAACCATGAAAATAACCCTAACTTTATTGCTAAATTAAAGAAAAAACAGTAACATGAATAGGCACAGAAATCTGAATTAGGAATGTGAGCTGATAATTACCCTTTCGGGCCCTGATTAATTGCATTTGAAGCCACGGAGACACCGAGCAGCCAAACGGGACTGACTGCTAACAAAATCCACACTACCGAACAAACTGGTCTTTCTCTCCCTGTGCCACCACACAGGAATGGCAGCTCCCCAAATGCTGTTTGCCTTTGTGTCCTGGTGTGCAGTGCTACGCAGGGCTGGCCAGAGGTACAAAGTCCCACTATTGGGTACCTCAGATAACCCCTCTGAGGCGGTCCAGCCTGCAGACTTGTGGTCTCCAAGTAGAAGGTCAAGAATGGACAGATGCCATCTCCCCCACTTCTAGATGGAGGATCATCATCTATGTGTTTAGCTGCTGCAATTCAAGAATGCAACTTCACTGGTAGTTATAACACACTAAAAAGGGACAGAAGATTTAGTCCACTTTGTTGCAGCGAGGTAAGAGTTGCATTTGGTTGGGTCAAAGATCTCTGTAGTCCAGCTCCCTGTCTACAAGAGTGGCCAGTAAAAGACAGGCAAGAGATTCAAGAACAGGACACATGTAATGGGATCCTTCTCCTKATACACACTCCCCATTCCTGCACATCAGTGGTTAGACTGCTTCAGAATTAGAAAATAATTTTTAGCAACCACTGTTGGCTCCATCCTACAGAAACTGCTCTAGTACATTTTTGAACCCACAGATATTGTGGTCCCCATAGAGTCCTCTGGAAATGAATTTCATAATTTAATCACACAGCATGTGATTACATACTTCCTTTTGTTCACTTTAAGCTTGCTTTCCAAATTTCACAGGCTGCACCTGGTTTTTGCATTCTGAGAAATAAAAATAATCATGTCCTCCTCACTCTCTCAAATTCGTCGTGATTTCACAAACTTCTACTCTATCCCAACCATCACCTTTGTTCCAGACTGAAGACTTTTAGTCTATTTATTCCCCTCATACAGAAGCCAATTCACCTCTGTAATCACCTCTGTCATCCTTCTCAGCACCTTAATTATATACCCTTTCTGAGAGGCAAYGACCAGACCTGCACACGGTATTCATGATGTGGGGAAATCATGGATTTCCGCAGCTGAAGCTCTGGGTTTTGTTCCCCATTCTTTGCCTAATTCTTTCTAACACCACCTTTGGCTTTCTGACTGCTGCTGACTGTTGAGCTGCAGTTTTCATGGAAACATCCTCAGAACTACTGAAATCTCCTTCCTAGATCGCAATGATCCTTTTTTTCCCCCCATAGCACTGCTTTGTGGTTACCAACACTGAACTGCCTTTTTACCATCAATATCATGAGATCCTCCTCCAACTTTCTGCAGTCAGCTCCAAATTTGAGTATCCTAAGTAAATTTCGTGATCAGCTGAGTKAGTTATCTCGCTAACACCCTCTTTTGCAGATTCTGAGTTGAACAGCGCAGATTCTAGAACAGATCCTTCAAGAATCCTTGCTGGTAAAACCAGGTTTCTTTCTGGATACGAAGTTTTCATCCCCAGAGGATGCATCATTTTAACCTGTGGGCTCATTTGTACCTATTGGCTTTCAATCCCCAATTTTAAAAACTTGCTTGTAACATTTTTAATTTCAAATGTCAGAAACCAAGGATTATTGTTAATGTCCACAAATGCCAAAGCATCCATCCTTAAATGAAGGCTCCAATCTGGCAGAAAATAAGTTTACAGCCTATGTCAGTCATACATCAAATAACAAGAAAGGCTGTTAATCTAATTATCTTCTTATTGCTATTTTGGGAGGCACAGTAGGTTTTGATGGAGCTTGTAGTAATAGGATCTCTTATGCCATAATTTACGAGCACTTCTGTCTTGAACAATTTTCCGCATGGGAAATCAATCACATTCTGCCTAATGGGAGGAAAAATATCCCTTTGCAGTTTGAATTGGATTTGCCATGGTCAATTGGACGTGGGATTCTTCTTTATCCCTACTCATAATCTGAGGTGTAGTGTTGCCATCCAAAATTCATTGTGTTAGACTCCAAAGATGGAGATACTTCACTGAYGGGTGATACTTTTATGCAATGCCCACAATGAAATAAGTCAAATATACCAGCATGGCACAGCCACAAAATTGGATTGTGGCATATGTCAGGTATTGTAGATAATTATTGCAGAAACTACCTCCCAGTAAATTTCAACTGCAGCTACTGCATAGTCCAAGCGTACTTTGGTGTTACTTCTGTGAAAAAGAAATACTCAGGCCAGATTTAGGAAGCATGCAACACATCTCTCCCCACCAGTGGACCTACACAGATCACCTGGAGCCAGGTCAGGATGAAACAGCTGATTTGGCTTTGCTCAGGACCGCACTCGGCGATGCAGCTCAAGCCACTGTTTCACAGACCCACGCTCTGATTTGAAGGTGCAAAACAAGTTCCTGGGTCACACAACTACCTAAAACGTTCATGGTCCTCCCTCTGATGTGTACCTGTATCTTGGTGGTACAACAGGATTAAATTTAGCTAAGGCAATGGGTCGCATACTTGAAATCACAACACCAGCAGCTCCATTTGGTACAGGAGTGCAAGACCTTTCAGCAGAGTCATTGCCCATCCAAAGACACACCACCGGGCACGAGATCCCTGGAGACATGACTGGATGCTGAAGGTCACTAAACACTGGGGCCATGCTGCAGTTCTGAATGACACAGGACAAGGTATCAATGACAACTCAGGGACTCACAGGTCTCATTCAGGTGTACAACGCAGATGTTTATTCCTGCAGGTAAACTCCTGCAAGAGACCACAAGGAATTGAATTGAAGGTTCCCCATGTGCTAGGCTAATGACTCATCTGGAGGCTGGCTGTTCTTTATATCTCCACGGGCACTCAAGAATGAACTGTCCAGAAATTGGGGCTGGCCTTCCCTAAGGTTTTTACTGAGATAATTTGCCAAATTTCAGTTCAGGTTTGGATGTTAACCCCTTCCTCTCTCCTCATCAAATACGCAGTGTGCAGAGCGAACGTCCTGGTGCCAATTCATCTCCACTGCGTATCTCAGAGACACACTTCTGCTTGGCAAATCCCAATTTTGTTTTCAGTTCCAGTGGAAAAGGGGCAAGAAAGAGAGACTCAGAAAGCGTGAGGGAAAATAAACCAGAAAACTAACACTTCAGCTGGCACCAAAGATAAAGAAGGTGTTTCCAGGTAGCAGGAAAGGAAGCCAAAAAGATCCGTGTCTCTGGGATCCCTTGACTTTGCCATTAAGAAGCAGGTCACAAAGTTACTCAATGTTTCTTTAAGGCTGAAAGGCTAAAGGAAAACAGGACGGCTTAAAGTAAAAAGGAGTAATCGTATGACTGGAAACTATGAGTGCCCCTAGCCAAGCACCCAAAGGAACTGAGTAATGTTCATTAGTCAGTGACTTTATTGGTACTTGGGACTTTCGACTGCTGGGCAAGATTTAGACTGAAAAGATATTCTGGGGCATGCTACTCTATTTATGTTTGGACAGAATTCAGCCTCACCCCGCGTAATATTTTTCCATGCTGATTTGAGCAGAATGAGCCCTCACTTTTTCCCTGGGCAGGGTAAGAGTGGGTCCCTTCTCAGGATCAGCACGGTGGAAATGTCACTTCCCAACCAGCGGTGTGAGGGCAGGGTGACATGGGTGGAGAGGAGCGGTCCTTCTGCAAGGAACCTGAAGATATTTTCCAAAATATTTATTCCCAGAGCAGAAACCCACCATCCCAGACACTGTAGAAACACAAGACAGTCCCTGAGATTAATTTGTTCACAATCAAAACGCTCAGTTCCACTGTGGCTTTTGGACGAGTTAATACATAGCAGAGAGGTGCTGAGCACCTGAATTAACACTGGGCACCTGTGCAAAAGAAAAACCAGGTCACACCTCAAAACTACCCAACTGCAAGAAATACGCAGCATTAAAGGCCGCTTGTTCAGCAGCTTGGTGATGCTGTGCTTGCCACAGCAACGTTGGGTAAGATTCAACCACTGGTAAGGTCCTGTGTATGAAGGGATGGGGATGGGGAGTGAAGGGAAGCAGGACCAGTGGAGCCCAGCAGAGAAATTCCTCAGGCACCAGACAGCCCACGCCATGCAGCACTTCRGCTGCACTCATTTGCAAGATGCACAAGAGAGTATTACCTGCTGTGTTACATAAAACTATGTTGTTGCAAATGGATTTGAAAGATTGGGCTTTTTCCTTATAGACAGAGAAGAGGAGGAGGAGGAAATAAAAAGTATTTCTTGCAACTGCTACAATGATTGCTCTGTGACATGAGACCTTCTGAATGCAATATTCATACGCGTACACTTCAAAGAGCACATTCAACTGAGGGACTGGTGTAGTGGTGACAAGAATTATACTGGTGCCACTTACAAATCAGAGAGGTGTTGTCCAGAAATCATGGGGTTTGGATTAAAAACCTGGAGTAGTTTAGGAAAACATCAGATCTTGAGAAGTTTCAACTACTGGGTAGACTAAAATTCTTCTTTTTGAGGCTGAGATCTTACAACCACAAACTACTGACCCTTCATGTCCAATTGCTACACACTCTGAATTAATCTTCATCACAATATTTTCACAGTATGGCTCCGAATAACCAAATCACAGAAATACAGCACTGGAAGGGAGCTCAAGAGACCAGCAAATCCATTACCCTGATTCATGGCACAATCAACTCTACCTATGGCACTATTGAAGAAGTCTGCCTACCCTGTAGTTATAGACCTCCAAAGATGGAGATTCCTCACCTCCGCAGGCAGTCCAAATCCAAAATCRCCTCTCCAATGCACTACAAGTAAGGAGGATGCATGTTCAGTATATTTAGGACACGAAGAAAAGTTTAGGTCTGATTCACCGCCGTGTTTCCCCCTTTCACCTGGTCTAAGCCCATGGTTTCAGTAAATCTACCTTAGCACACACTCAAGTACTGACCAGTTCCAATGACTTTGCTCTCCAAGGTGAACCTGACATGATGAGGAAGGGACACAGTGAGGAGAAGACCAACAGGGGGCAAAGGACTATGCACAATGAGCCTGATCACTTGTTAAAGACCTTATCCAGAGTGTAGGGGAATTAAAAGGACTTTTTCCATTCACTCACTGATACTGTGTCAAGCCTTAACTTACACACATCTTGAGCATTTCATAAGTACGCACTTTCCAGTCTTCTTATTTTCCCTTCTCTGAAAGGAGAGCCATCTGAATCCCAAGCAGATCCTTACATCACTCTGAGTCAATACACAAATCTTGTTTCAAATACTTTCTTTTTCATGTTATTTACCCAGAAAAAGTACCAGATGAGTCTTTTTCACAGGTGTTTCTTTTGTAGTTCAGCAGGTGTTTTTTAAAAAAATTTTTTTTTGATAACAAATGGTAACAATGTTTTCCACATTGATTATTTTAACTCACATTTTATTAATTTTTGTTCATGTGCCAAGAAGGCAAGACAGGTGCATTTCAGATATTGCATTGGAGTTTAATTAAATAACTATTACTTGAAAAAGAGGGCACTGAAGTGACCTTTTTGAAAATACTCAAAAAACAAAGAATCTAACTTATTTCTGATATTTTTGAAGGCATACAGAACATTGTGTTTTTAATGACAAGCAGATCAACCCCCTGCAGTCAACTCATCAGACAGCTCAGCTGCCTGGGAGTGATTCAGGAGGGTCACTTTGAGTCAGCTCAACAAGTCAGGTTGCTTTAGATCATCTTAAACCCCCAGGAAACCTGCATTAGTAACAAACCACAGAATAAACCCAGGGCCCCTGAGGAACCCCAGGCATCGCAAATGGTGAAAAGAACAATTCTTTCTTGCCCCTTTCTAGGCATTGCAATAGAGAAACGCTGCAGAAAGGGAAGCGCACATTTCCGAATGAAAAAGCCATTAATGAGAGCAGAGTCTGGCCCTGGGACTAGCACAGATCAGAACCAAACTGAGTGACATCGGAGCCGATGTCTCATTGCTGCGAGTGAGAACCCAGCCCGGCTAGGCCACAAGATTAGAAACATATGCAGCATCAGTGAGCCTCTGGGGGACAGCAAACCGCTTCAGGCTATAGATGAGAGAAGAAAAGAGAGGAGTGTGGGGGGGACAGTCCCTTCATCACGTGCTGGCATTGAGATGGACCCAAAGGACTTCAGAAAGGGACACAAACACCCGTGCTGGCTACTCTGCAGCACCACAAGGTCTTATGTATGGCTCATGGGGCTGAGGAAGCCAAGAGAAGCTGCGTCCTTGTGCCAGAAACAAGTAATGTGCAAGAAGGACAGAAGCAAGAGACTGAAGTTAATGAGACTGAAGAGGATTATCCACCCTCCCCAAGGACCCACGGATAAATACAGGTTTTCCTGCAAGCATACTGATGCTCCTGACACTCAGGGCAATAGCTTTCCTTCCATTGTATTAAAATAGCTAACCAATTTGAAACAGAAGTCAAATTTCCACACACACACACACACACACACACACAAACACACACCGGGAACACACTGACACTTTAGAAAACAGGAGCTGGGGTCAGATGACACTCGGGCTCTTCTGAAAATTTCCTGCTGGAGTCTTTCACGCTGTAAAACTATCCTGAAATAATTCGAACACTCCAGGCGGAAAAGCCAGCTGCTTCCCTAGGTCAGCCGGAGACCTGCTCTTGAGATCCTTTGCTTGCTCACCCAAAATAATCATGTTCTTGGGAAGGAGGCTTTCACTGCCTTCCCCAACACCCAGAAAAAGCCCAGTCTGTGATCCCCATATGCCAATGGGAGGTTCCTACACCCTGTCTGCACCAGCCTCTGCTTGCACGAGGCTGTGTTTTATAAGCCCGCGAGCACTGCTTTGAAGGAGGACAAAAAGGGAGTGAGAGACTGTAAATCGCCTGGGAAGAGCAGTACTTTGCTCTCCCGTGCCGCTCTCAGCCCTACACCCACGCTCTTTCAGCGTGGTACCAACGTCAAGAGAAACTGTGCCTGCGGCAGCCTAATCTAAACCAGGTTCTTGTGGGAAACAGCCGGGCTCTGCCAGGAGGAGGGACTGGGCTCCCACCACCTCCCCTCCTTCACGCCATACTGCAAAAGCCACAGATCACCCTGAGCCACCCCTGCCAACTGCCTCAACCCTTTGATGCCCAAATTCATATTCCACCCTTGCACCCGCCACCCTCCTGTCCTCTGAGGATGCAGCGGTGAACCATCCTCTCTTAGTTATGCTATTGCACACAGCAGCAGCCAAGAACCAATTTTTCCTTTGCAAAGAAATCACTTCACCATAATGTAGTAAATTTACTCCCCAGTAATTAAAACGCTTAAGCTCCAACTCACACTTCCAAGCATTTGCTCAGAAGGGAGGAAAAGTAACAAAAACACTCATAGCCATCACCAGAACCACCCCTGTGAAAGGTCTAAATCCCTATATTGCTTTAATTAAAAGCGCATGAATAGCAGTCTCCCAGCCTAGAAACCTTTAAGAGAAATAAAGTCAATCTATAGGCTTATGAAAATAGAACAGGAGGAGGGAAACAAACACAAAAATCCTGCCAGTTTTAGGGCTTACCAGAGGATTATAACATCTGGACTCTCTTTTCAAGGGGAGGTGAACAGGAGAGTGGACGGTATGGAGAGGACGCAACCACCTCTCGGAGCGAGTGTCAGGCGTGGGGAGCTGGTGATGGGAGAAGAGGAGCAGAAACCCACAGAGAGAGGCAGTACCCTTGCCCGCACATTTTTGTCTTCACGGCTGCCTGGAGGAATGCTCCTATCTGCTGACACTGCAGAACAATGGATCTGGTTTAATTGCAAAAAAAAAAAAAGGGGGGCCCGGGGGAGAAAATCCTAACAGATGATGAGTATAGCTGACCTCCAGCGAAACAGAGAACAACTCGGTGAGGAATAATCTAATCCATAAGAGCAAAGTATTTATCATCACTGTTACAGCGGGAGACCACCCTGCTCCAGAGGACATCTGCAAACAGATGTGAGCGTGGAGGCTTTAAGCACGGCAATGAAGGCACCAGTCAGGCATAGGTAATTACAGAAGGACTTCAGTGCTGCAGTATTTGAATGCTACGCAATGTTTTATGGATTTATTCTTTTAATGCCACGGGGAGATACGGCAATTCTAGGTTGTCTCTCTTTTTCCCCAGTAAAAGAAGTGCAGAAAGTCTGGGGGTAGATTTGGACCCCCTATATCCCACCTGAGTCCCCAGATCTTCTGTTTCCTATTTGTAAAGCACCTCTGGCAGTGCGGAAAACCAGGGACAAGTCTTGGGCAGAATTAATGACTAAACATGGGCTTAACTGATGATTCCCAAGATTGCACCCTATGGTTGGGGGACAGAAAGAAATTGAAACCGAGCCCCCTAAGTGGCCCCCAGCCCCCCGCCAGCCCCCGTCACCTGCTCCCACGTGCCCGGGGTAAGCCCACGCATGGTGGTGGGTGTGGGACGTCATCTCCGGGGCTTCACAGGAGCAGTATCGACACATGCCCAGCATGCATGCGCAGAATGAACCAAACTTGATTGTTTTTCCACTTGGGCCAGAGAAAATTAAAACCTTGTGAAAGTTGCTTTGTCTTAGAAAGAAAGCAAATTTACTTTTCTTAGCTTTATTACATCTTAGCCTTCTTATCAGTTTGATTTCATTCTTAAGTCGTTTTGAACCCTAGTGTCATATAATCTGGCAGCTACAGTGATGGGCTTTATACAGAAAAACACAGGGAAAGGGTTTTCAAAAGCACTCAGACCCGCTGTGACTCCTCCTGCTGAAGTCAACAGTAAATCCAATGATACCACCAGGAGCAGAGGTCAAGACTGAGTAGGCTTGACACTACAGAAACTTATGGGTGGGATTTTCAATCTCTTCAAAAACAATTACTAATAACAAAGTATATTAAAAATAAAGAGCTAAGTTGTGACCCTGAAAATATTTACATATGTGCCTAGCTCGCAGCTTGTAAGTAATTGCGGGGGGCCTGATTTCTCTCACTTTCCCTAATGTAAGCCAGGAATAATGGTCCAGATGCATGTGGAAAATCTTGGCTCACAGAGAGGGTCAACTACAGTGATTTTGGTGGAAGTACTCATGCTCTGCAGAGCAGAGTCTTGCACACAGCAAGACTCCTTAGGAACACCAGGATCTTCCTAAACCCACAGCCACACTGACATGTGAATACACCAAATGTGAGACGGAACTTTCCTGGCTGTGATGGTGCTGGATATCTGCAGAGACAGCACTAAAATCCACTCACTTCTAATCGACCGTAGTAAAACTTGGATCAGAAAATGAGGGCTAGTTAAGAGAAACTGGAAAAAATAATAATATGTGGTTTATTATTTGTGCAGATCTGACTCTGTGACATGAATTAGTCTAACTTCAAAGGATGAAACACCATCATTACAAAGCATTGTATCGAGTATAACCATTTCCAAGCTATTATGCAAACCCAACTGAAATAATATTATGGGTACAGGATTATTCTAGTTCCCTATTAATCCCAAGAGGAAGCGAGATGTGACTTATTTTCTCATCCTGACAAATCATCTCAAGATGCTGCTGAATCAGACATGCTTGCAGTTTAAGAGGAAATAAGTAAAAATGTTCAGCTTTTATTACTAAGTTTGAGGATTCATTAACGAGAATGTAAAACTAAACCTCATTTAAATCCCCTCATTGTTCTTTAGATTGTGTAGTTACTCTGGAATGGAGAAAGAAAAGAGCTAGAGAAGGTCACCTCCCCGGCTATTCTATTCGTTTCCAGGCAGTTTCACTCCCAGGTTCCTGCACAATACAGCAGTCTTCACTGCAAACGTTTCAGGGGAAATGCTTTACTTGCATAAAGGCTGCAACTGTTCCCACTGCACTGAAGCCATAAAACTATTGCAGTTGAACCAAAACTTGATAACAGCTTAATGGCATAAAGCAATATTTGGACTAAATTGAACCTGATCATATCACTCTAAAGTTCTTTTCCAAGTTAAAAGGCTTTTATTTATAGTCTTTACTTACACCCAAGAGACTCTGACATATTTTAACTAACCTGCCTTCCTTGTCTTCTTAACCTTGGTCCCTTTCCAAGAAAAAAGATGTCATCTGACCACGGATGGGGTTTGATTTCCAGCAGCAGAATTAACCCACAACACAAATCCCCTGTGTTTATTGACTGAGTGATGGTGCATGTCCTGGGGAGTGAGCTTAGCCAATATTTCCTTGATGAAAGGGGTGGAGGAGAACAGGCTGGAGGTACCTCTGTTACCACATCAACCACTTGCATGAAACAAGTCTCTGGATCCCACCTATTCCAACTCTTCTGGTTTCATAGACACGACCGGGACAGCAGAATACGCCGAGACCCACCAGTGGGACTCACTGAATCTCCTTACGTACAGGTCACCCCATGTTGACACAACCATCACAGACTGCCGTACTGCAGAAACATGGCTTAGTGCAATCCTGGCTACAAACACAGACTAATTGGACCTCAGGCAAAGCACGCCGCAGCCTTCCCTCCACCCGCTGAGTACACATGGGAGGGACGTCGGAGCTGCCCCGGCAGTCAGATACTGTGTCAAATGTACACAGCATCTGCATGGCACTGCACCAGCCACCCTGGCTGAGGAGGGCTAATGAAAGGACAACTGAGCAGCATTTATAGACCAGAGAGCATCAATTCACCCCCTCTTTAACAGGGCTGGAAAAAATAACATTTTTGTCTAGGCTGAGGGAAAGAAATTGAAAACCAGGATTATACCAGGTTGAACAATGCCATGACCGAAAGAAAATCTTTTCCCTGCCTCTGAGTGTCTTTTTTTGACCTGTGTCTGAGGGTCTTTTTCAGTCAGGTCTAGCAAGTGCCTCCTCTGCACACAACGTGGCTCACGTCTGCTCCAGACCTGGCTGGCGGTGGGCATGTGACGTGGTGGTGGCATCACACGAGATGCTGCAGCCCCCAGATCCTGGACACCTCATCTGCCTGCAGCAGTGCTACCCTGAAAGCTTTGTGCCTTCATTTCCCCAACCCCCTTCCCAAAGTTGCTCTCTGGGAAGGAGCAGGGATATACCTCACTAGCAGGGGTACCTCACTAGCTTGGCTTTGTTAGAGCAAGACCAAGGAGCGGGAAGAGAGGCCTAGGCAGGTGGTTCAAGCAAGCTCTTGGCGGTCCAGCAGCACATCCCTGGCTGTGGGATGCAGGAGGGAGCAGGGGGGTCAAGCAGGGCAGTATCACACTCCAGCAGAGTAGCTTTTGCTTGGTGGAGAGCATGCTCCTCCCAGCTGCGGGCAGCCCACTGGTGGTTCTCCCATTCCCTGTCACCATGTACCAGAGCCAGCAGCAGGCAACCCCTTCTTATCCCAGTCCCTGGGAGAAGGGGGTGGCTGGGACATTGTGCAAAAGCAAATATTTATGTAGCTGGGGCCTTCCTTCCCCTGCCCCGTATTTTCTCCCCCTTCTTAAAATGTCACAGATCAGCTGTTTTCATAATTGTGCAGGAAATGAGTTCCCTGCTGGCTGGCAGCTTAACACCCGCGTGTGCTCGGTCTGCTGTGGCTGCACCGCTCATCTCTGCTGCTGGCTCCTGCATCCACCCGGGATCTTCAGAGGATGGATTTGGCCAGAGGGGAGATGGGACAGTCAGGGACATGGGCACAGAGCTGCATGACTATGGTACTCCTACTCGTAGCTGCAATTAGAGGAACCCCTATCCCCTGGTCCACGGGTCAGATCAGGATCCCGGGAGACCCGACGCTCTGTTTATGCCACTTCAGAGCAAACATCCAAACCAGACTAACACAGCTTCCTGCCTGCATGCAGCAGCGAGTGCACTCAGGAAATTCAGGCGTATTTCAAGCTTGCGACTTTTTCTTTGTTCTTCAGACAAAGCCTCGTTCACTGGAGATGTTGCTAAAAGGATTATTATCTACAGGAGACTTCTCTTCCCAAGAGGAAATCTGCTAAACACACAATTCTGCATTTGCTCTGTTTTGTAGGAGCCGGGATTAAGATAGGAATATTTCCCCTTCTGCTCTCCACATCTAATGATTTAAATAGACCAGYGGTGACGACACTGCCTAGTGGGAATAGGCGCAAATGCCTTTACCCTGTACTCCAGTCTGGTGGKTTTACTGCTTGCCTGAGAGGGTACCAAGCTATCCCATGTTTGATGGGAAGAGTTGGAAGAATTTGGTGGGAATCACATCTAACGGTGCACTCAGTGAAAAAGTCTGCCCACCAGCCCAAACACCTCCAATAAAACCCCATCAAGGGCCAAACCAGATTGCAAATGTTTTGCTTATTCCGGGTCAGCCCTGTGCTGTTCAGAGCCCTGAATATGAGAAGGAACCTGCAAGTCTGAACTTGCCGATGCTTAGGATGTAAAAGCAGAAGGAATGTAATTTTCTGCTCTTTACTTAGAGGTGGCAAAACCCTGATAGAAAATGACATGGTGAAAGTGCTTAACTTCAGACCCCAGGAAATTTGAGAGCAAACATTAATTACCTCCATCCTGAGTACAAGCCTGGGGCCTGTATTAGCACCTCTCTGAATGGGAGAAGCTCAAGAGGATTGAATTTCCCAATTCTAGGACTTACTTTCTTTTCCTCATCTACCTACCCTTGGTTTCCTCTTTCTAATTCCCACGTTATTTCCCTCTCTCCACCTCAGCTTTCCCATTAAACAGGACTACAGCTCTAAAAAAAAAATCACAGGGGGGCAGACACTGCCATGGGTTATTTCATTATAGTGGAAATAGATTCAGTTTGGCAAATCCCTGCCCGCAGTATCCCCTCACTCTGCTCCTGAGTATAAAGATCCCCTTATGAGTAAGGACAAACGTGTTCACGAGGGCCTGAAAATAGCTGCATTGTGGAGCAGGGAGGTCTGCAAACACACCACACTTAAGAACATCAGCACCCAAAAAGCTTAATAGACAGAGAAAATAAAGAAGGAGAAATCACTTGCGATCAAGCAGCAAATTCCCAGGTTCATTGTTTCCAATCCACAGGAAAAAAATAATCACAATCTATTTTAAGCATGTGAGTATATAAATAAATCAGCTGGCCCAGCCAAAAGGCAAAGTGGGCTGAAAACAGATTCAAACAGAGGTCTAGACTATTACTTAGCTGTGAATCTCAGCTGCACTCTGCTCTCCTCTATTGCCCAGACAGCTGAAATCTGAATACAACAGAGACAAGATCACGCAGAGAAGTAACATCCAGAGGGAATAGCTAGAGCCTGTGGGGCTGCAAAGCCATCYGAGTCCCTGGCAAGCTTGACTCCCGTGTTAAAAAGCACTTTCATTATATGGGCCATTTGTTGATGGATTGTGGGAAAAAGTCAGATTTCAACCCAGAGATGAAGACAAGCAAACCCTTATATAAAGTCACCTTCTCCCCAGACTGTGGGTTGAATGCAGAATGCTCTCAGACTTGCTACATACCACCCACTTTAGATTACAGACTTGCAGAGTTATTTTTAAAAAGTAATTATAGTAGTAGAGGGCACACTCATCTGGAACGGCAGCCTGAGGAAACGACGAGCCCAATGCAGCTCAAACTGCTTTTCAAGTCTATAATCGTGTTTATTTATTGCCTTTAAAAACAAGAATGAAAATCCAACTAATTTCTGAGTAAAAATGTCTGTATATTCCCCCAAGGAGTCCAAGCAGCTATACTGCACTGAAAACCTGCCCTGGCCTTTTCGGTCTAGCATCCAGCACTGAAAAAAAAAAAAAAAAAAATCCCCATTAGCTCTGGCTTCAAGCAAACCCAAACCAAATCCCATTCCATTCTTTGTTTCCTCTTGAAACTGTGGCTTGATCATTACAAAACTCTCATCAGGAGACTCAAATGGTCTAATGAGAGGCACATCATGTTCTGCATATGCTGATTTCTGCCCAGAGGTGGTTTCTGGTTGAGCAAAATACCAGCTCTTAACCTGTGTGAGAGGAGCAGGTACAAGCCCCAGAAAAATATTCTGTAGGTTTTTCCTATTCCAGCCCTTTGTTTCAGCTGCTGGCCGGTGGATTTTGGATCTGTATGCTGAGAAAGGACTCAGAAGAGACTGGAAGCGAGGGAAGAGGACCAGGTAATTGGGCAGATGCCAGCATCATTATTTTTTTCCCCTTTTTCTTCCTTTTCTAATGAAATCAGGCCTTTGGCTCATGCCTTATTAATGCCCGAAGACCTCCAGAAGGCCTGACGACGCCTGTGAAACAGGCTCAGCGTGCAAAGCCAAAAGCCCCCCTGCACTCCATTACGTGGGGCTCGTTACAGCCCCCTCCTTGGCAGGCAGCTCTGAAAGGCGGCGGTCACTGGCGGCTGCCTTTTCCACAGCTTCTTCAATAGGAAGCAGCCTAAGGGCATCCTATGACCTCACATTTGACGACTTCGTCTTTCAACCAGAAAAGACTTAAACCCTAAAAATATCTCCACAGAGCCTGAAGAAAATAATACGCCTGCCTGCCCCCCTTGAAATCATCAGTCCTCCCGCCACCCGGCCGAGGAACAACTGCTTCCTCCTGGCAGCCCCTGCTTTCCCTTCAAGCCTGGAGCCGACAGGAAATCCATTCTCCTCTTGTGAGAGACAGGAGATGAATTTTCCGCAACAGCTCTCCTAGCAAGGCAGAAAATAGAAAGAAACAATAGAAACCGCTTTCTCAAACAATAGGAACTGCTGAAGAGCAGCTCACCAGAAGCTCAGCATCACCCAAGTCCTAAATAAGCTGGAGTGGAAACAAGCCAAGGACCTGTTAGCCATCTTGCAAACACACTACCCTGGCTCAAACAGAAGTTCATTTTAAACCTGGAGGCACTCTCCCCTTTCAAAGAACAGCCAGGAAAACTGAAAATATATATATTAAAAGGAAATTATACTGCATYATGGAGTGGCCCCCAAAAAGCTCTCCATAGCTGTTCAAGCCCCCAGCATCCTATGCTGCAGTGCCATGGGATGCTTGGGTGCCATGCAGTTCCTCTGAGTTGGGGACAGGGGACTGCGATGCTGAGTTACCGCAGGTGGGTGGAAGGGGATGGGGGGCAGAGCCCCTCTTTCTCCATCTGACAAAGTTTGCTGCCTCATATTCAGGAAAGCACAGCACAATATCTCAGTTATTTGTGTTACAGAGGTAAGGCGCAGCAAACCAGACATCTGAGACTCTTCTCTGTGTGTGTGTGCGCGCCTATCGCCCACAAGACTACCCCTGCATATTAAAGGAACGCCATTTAGGATAACTTAATTCGTATTTTAATCTAAAAAGTAAGATATGACTGGGTCTAAGGTAAAGAGAATTTTACCTGATCTCTCCTTTTTTTTTTTTTTTTTTAACCTTTAAGCTACTTTTTGACCGGCTCTGAACTGCTGCAACGCTGTTCATTTCCATGTAGGTCAGGAATTCAAAATGACTCCAAAGAAAAGTTAAAATCACTTACTAACACCTTGGTGCTGTGGCTCAGAGCTCTGCAGGAGAGGATAATAAAAAATGAAAAACAAGTCTGAAATGAAATATATTTTTGCACATAAAATCCCACTGAGAATTAGGAGAGGGAATGCATTTCCTTTTAAATGCCCAGCTAGCAACCACCTCTCCAAAGGAGAAAATAGCCTACAATAAGAGTATCTCTGAGATTTCTAAGGGTCCTCCTTGGCCAGCGTGCTCCTTACAGTCACCGTGCCCCCTGCCTCCCAAGGTGGGCAGAGCAAACATTGAAAACGCCTTGCATGCACTGACCACCACTGAAATGCAGCACCTTTGACAAAATTACACATGGCCACATCCTAATTTTGCTGATCCTGGTCTTGATTTACACAGGTGGAACACGAACCGCTGGATCCGAAGGTCACCACGGTGCTGGTTGTTAGGATGAGCCCGTCATCTCTGCTTCAGCACAAGAATAACCACCCAAGACCTCTGAACAAAATGCTGTTTCTCCTCCAGCCCGGAGCAAAACAAAAGGTGCAAAGCTGGAATATACACAACCGAGAGGAAAAAAAGCTGCTCTCATCACCATGGACGAAATCCTGCTGTTGCAAACCTGCTTGAGCCTTTCTCCTCAGCTTCCTCTTCCCCAAAGACAGCATTGGAAAGGGAAGGGGAAAAAAAAAACCCAACACACCAAACTGAAACCGAAAAGCAGACATATCCACCTGGGATGCAGTTCATCGGCAGGAGATCTCCTTCCCCACTGCAGCCCGTGAGCAGCAGAAACGGAGGCGAGGAAGATCCCGGACGGCGCTGGGGAGAGGTTATTCACCCTCCTCCTGCATTGTGCAAAATGGGGAGGCTCCCGCCCGCCGCCAGTGCTCCCCGCCTGCCGGCACCCCTCGCCAGCCCCAGGTATCTGGGCGGTGCTGGGATGGCCTCCCGCACCCTCTGTGACTGCACCTCTCCCTTCCCACAGCCCTCCTGACTCACGCGTGGGGCCAGGCTCCTGCCCCCGGCTCCCACTTTGCGTGGGGAATGGCCCCCAGCAGACCTCGAGGAGGAGAGGCTGGGGCTCCTCTGGGGAACTGGGAGCCTCGCCCAGACAGTAATCAGTCGGGCAAAGCCCTCCTGGCGCAGAGCAGCTCACCCTGCTCCCCACCCGCCATCGCTGGCACGAGCCACACACCGCAGCTCGGGAGCAAAAAATGGGGCCAAACCTGCACTACCTGCAGGGATCTTCCTGCCAMCCTGTATTTGCTGCCTGTCCTTAAAATGCCTCAGCAGGCACACTGCATGTTCCCGCTGCCTCGGGGCCGAGGAAGGAGAAAGCCCCAGAGACCCCTTTGAGACGGTGCTGGGGCGTTTCTCTTCTCAGGGGGAAAGCAGGTCATCAGGGCGCAGCAGGGCCAGACAATGGCTGGTGACATCTCATCCACCATGCCAGCATCCCTCCCAGTGCCCCAGGACACAGCCACCAAGCTCTGCTGGCAGCACGTGCCCCGAAAAGGATGGTTTCCTCTTTCCTCACCCTAATCAAGGGAGGAGGAAAATCCAAGTGGGAAAGAAAGGAAGAGAGAAGGTGCCTCTATGGCAGAGGCTCCCAAGCGCTGGAGGCAGGGACTGGAGCCAGGCCAGGGTGTTGCTTCTGCAGCTGCCTGACCAAGCTGGTAGGGCAGGCTGCACCAACCCCCCCCTGGTCCCCTGGGATAGGACTCAGCTTCCCAAGGGTAAGGAAAAATCAGGCAAACACAGCAGCCTCCTGGAGCAAGATGTCTCCCTCTCCAGGCAGCAGGGAACCTGCAGAGCAGGCACCCGTGAGCATCTTCTCCTTTCAGCACAGCTTATGCAAGAATCTCCAATTTTTTCAGTGGGGCTGAAAACTGGTTTGAAGTCCAGGAAGGGATCAAGCTGGAATCTGGGCAGAAAGTGCAAGGGGCTGCCATCATCAATGCCCAGACCTCCGTGCCATGGAAAGCCCAAGCCTCTCTCCACAGCAGGGATCTGCAGCCCAGTAGCCAGCGCAACGGGATGATTTCATGCAATGCAGTGTGTTTTCCCTAAGGCCATGCCTTGGAAGACACAGTGGAGCAAGGGGAGCTGACATCCCTCCAACTTCAGCTTTGTCTCCAGATGGCTCTTCCACTTAGTGCCAAGAGAAACGAAAAACAATGCAAGCTCTGGAGTCTTGGGTCAACCACTGCGAAACTGTTAATCTCAGGGTTGCATCGCCCCATCTCTGTCTTTTGTACTTGCCACTGTGTTCTCTAGAGGCACAACAGACCAGTCTTCTCTTTCCAGCTGAAGTTCCTTCATTAATTACCTCAAGATCCCTGAAATAAGGGAGCCCAAATCCATAACCTCTTCTCTCTGCTGACGCAGATATAAAAGTAGCAAAGCTTTGAGTCCACACTCCAAAGGTTGCTCTTCAGATATGGAGCAGGAGAGGTGATGGAGAAATCGGTGCACTGCAAATGGGCTCAACCAACAGTCCCACTGGTACAGCCAAACAGTGCTTTTCATCTCTGTCTTCTTACAGTATCAAATAGTCTTTGGTCTAGAAAGGGTTTTTGCAGCAAATTTTATTCTAACTCTTCTACAATCTCCCTCCTTCCTCCCAAACAAAAATTTCATACCACCAACTAAAACAAACAGGTTTTCTTATGTGGTTTTCTTCTGCCTCACCTCCCCTGATGCAGACTTTTCCAACAGTAACAAGGGAAATCAGAGAGAAGAAAGGAAAAACTCATGGGAGAAAGATAAAATGGGGAAAGGGGAGGAAAAATGTAAGTTTTGCCCTCTTGGTATGGTAAAAAAAAAAAACACTCACAGAAAAATTGAAGGCAGGGGAGTGACTCTGAAAAAATAAAACAAAACTACAAAATAATCCACAGGACTTCTTTTGCAGGACTACCTGACACTGCTTATTATTTCCTTGGACCTCTTCATGGCACTGAAAGCTGTAGAGTAGTCCTTACTTGTGTAAGAGGGAAGACGGGGGAAAAATATCTGAAGAAAGAAATGATAGAAATAAAATAAGGTGTCTAGCAGAAAGAAAAACTGCACTTCCCTGCTGTTGAACCCCGTATGGTCTCTCCTTGGTGGGCAAGGCTCTGAACTCTGTTACACTTTCCTGGTTTTTATGTAAAAGGCTTCCAGCACAGTCAAATACTAAAGCTTGATTGCCCCAACAGGGAGGCCCCTTGCCCAGTAATTTGCAACCACATAACCACTCCAAACCAGCAGCGGTGAGTGCAAAGGGGGCTATCATCTGTGTGGAAAGCAAGAACCACAGCCAACACATAAGACATCAGCAAAGCAGTAGCCATCTGCACCCAGGTGGGGATGAAACCTGCAGCAAAACACTTTTGCAATCTGCGCAGACAGCAGGAGGGAGAGAGATGCACAGCCGGGAACTGAACAGGGCAATGGGACACCTTTTGCTTTCCACCTAAGTAAGGATCATGCACCAGCATCCCTGCTTTGTGCAGGGTAAGCTGAGACATAGCATGACTGTGCCCAAGCTACAGGACCTTGTGGACTGTCCAGCCTCTTGCTCCAGATGCACAGCCAAGTGGTGCTCCTCACCATACCAGGGTGACAGCTGAGCACACGCTAACCCTTTCCCTGTGGGAAGGAGACATGGGAGCTTGCTTTCACCCAATGACACCCTCTGCATGCCCTGTCTCCCATCCAGATGATCATGGATAGACCAGGAGGGTGTCCCAAAGGCCGTTCATCTGTCAGTTTAGACATCTTCCCTTCTCCATCTCCATGCCAGAAACAGACCCAGCGTCCTGGATCCCCCAACCCCTGCTGCGACTGCTAAACAGTCGGAGTGTAGGAAGGGAGAGACTGCACTCCTCCTTTGGGACCCAGAACAGGMCACCACCAGGGCTGGGTGGCCCTGTGGCCCAACCTGCTGCGGCCATCCCTCAGTTCTTCCTTTCCAGCCCTTCGCTGCAGCAGGAGATTCAGGTACCACCACCACCCACTTCTGCCTATGGAGCAGTGGCTGCACAGGCTGCTGCTGCAGCTCCACCATGCTACGGGTGACCTGCCGGCCAGTCCTGTATGCACCTTCTGCCATGGCAAAGTGACTTGCAAAGGTGGCTCCTCAACTCCCACGCTCAGATCATGCCTTTATTTCAGGAGAGCACCATGACATCGCTGACAAGCAGGAGTCACAGGCTGGCATGCATTCACTTTCTAAACCAGACCTGATGGGGGGAAGTCACCCAAGCTGGCAAGCGGCACAGGCAAACCCCGGGCACTCAGAACCCAGCACACAGAGTCACTCGCTTGGCTGAATCAGGCCCATAATAAGCAAGCAAGATCATAACATCTTCATAAAAGTAGGCTTTAAGTACAAACATCTGCCCTGCTGTTTTTTAATTAAGACAGTTTATAGCTAGGTATTCGTTTCAGTAATCCACGGCTCTGGCTGCAGAAATGCCATGCATACCCTAATTACGGCAGCTAGTTTATTTAACAGAGTTTGACATTGTTTGACATTTAGCTGAGTCACCTTGTTCCCGGGTAGAGCAACAAGGGCTTTTCAGCAGTTCAACAAGAAAGAGGCAGAGATTCGATATCAAAAGTAGAACGTATATCACAGAAATTTTAAATTAAATACAGCTGAGGTCTATTCTATCCTGGCAGCTTCTCTCTTTGGGACACTAAGTCAACCCAAATGTTTTCCAGATATAACTCTTCCCCTCAAGGACACGCAGCAGTACCATCTCCCTCATGTTCTTGGAGGGTGGGAAGGGTAGGAAGTGTTGTAATGGGCATATGGGATGCATCTCATCCTCTGCAAATATCACCCACCCATATATCAGGACATCCATCACTAAGAACTGCACACAGGCTGAGCATCAGTCACTTGCATTCAGCAACATTCTTCTAGGACAAAGTAAAAGAAATGGGTCAGTGACAGTCAATACAGGAGGAACAACTGTTACCTGCGGACAGAGATTTCCCTACAGCACCTCACCTAAAGCCATTTGCACTCCTGTACAATGCTTTTCAAGGATCTCAAAATGCTTTCCAGCAAGAAAGGCAGGCCAGCAGTATCCATCCTCATCATACAGAGGTTTCACAAAGTGACTTGTCTATGAGTTGGTGGCACAGCTGGAAACAGAGCCCAYGCTTGGACTCCTCTCCTCATTCCAGTTGGAAATGGAAGGCAACACCACCTCCCCCTGGCTGCAGAGGGGCTGGATGCAGCACAGAGCACTGCAGAGAGCAAACCCCGATCCTGGGGCTGCCTTCCAGAAGGCCCATGGAGGCTGCCAGGCTGCCGTGCCACCCTACTGTGGCTCCGATGCTTGTGTCACGTATTTGCACTGCTGGTTTCCAAGTCCCTGCTTCCCTGCTCGCCCTGGAGCTGTGCTCACCACACATCTGGAGCAGCTGCTCTGCCTGCAAACAGCGTTGGGGACCGCAGCATGCTCCTGGAGAGGACTAATCCCTCCCATCCCAGCTTCTCTTTACAGACCTTTGGAGAAGAGTTGGGATCTCCTTTTTATAAAGACAGAACGGACCTTTTAACAGGCTGAAAATACTCCATTTATCTTGACAGGCAGTGCAGCGAGCCAAACTTTAAACCAACAGCCAGAATCACGCAGTCAGACAATAGAGAGCTGGCCCGAGCGTGCATTTCCAAGAGCACACTGCGGTCTGGCTCATCTCCCCCGTGCCATCCCTGCAGTCGCTGTTGGAAGAAGCTGAGTGGAAGTGTGTGCCRTTACCCTGAGGAGAGGATATCCATCACGTCCAGCCCCTCTCTGAAAGCTGTCAGAGGGACAGTGGCTCAGGCCAAAGAGGTATTTAGTTATCTTTTTGGCCAGTGTTGCAGAAATCCCCTTTTGCATTTAACCTTCTTTCAGTTTCCTTTATATCCCAGTGGCAACTCTAATTATTCATCCCTTATTGTACAGAAACAGTGTCTGCAGAGCCACAGCATCCAGAAATGAAGAAGACTGTGTCTCTGGTCAGTGGCCTCCCCGTTGGCAGCCCAAGCTCAGGCTATCTGGTTGCACCCCACAGGCACAGCCCCCCAGAAGCCATCAAATCTCTTTGTGTGGCAGGGCACGAGCCAACCTGAACCTGAACAGCTGATGCAAGGTCTCCTGGGAGCCCTAAACACCATGCCAGTTATTTTAGGAGGAGGTGGAGGTCTGGTATCACAGGGCAGCATGTACGAGCTCCCAGAGAAAAGGCATTCGTAAGACAGGTCCCCAACTGCTCTCACTCATCTTATTTAGGGCTTTTCCCACAGCATTACCTGGTAGAAAAGGGATGATTCTTTGCTTGGGGTCTTTCTGGCCTCCTTCAATAGGGAACTTGTCCAGAAGCTGCATCTGCAAAGGAAACAGAACAAACATCTTAGGGGGAAAATATGGACCAGCTGCACAGGGACCAGGGGATCTCATGGTCTGTGCGTGGTTTAAAAGAGGATTAGCAAAGCAAAGCAACAGCAGGAATCCCTCTGCCTCGTTGCAGGGGAGTCTGTACATAAAAAGGTATGATACAGTTCACTCCAAGAAAGGGAGGGCAAGTTTCTGGCAGCGCAGAGAAGCTGGGACGGGGCCCAGGCAGACATCTGAGCCCAGCCTTGCCGCCGTTCTAAAATTAGGGTCTCATCCTTCATTACAAAACACACGCCTCGTCTCTAATCCGCAGCCTGCCCGTTTTGGTGGAGACACAGTTTTTACCTGTCCCTATGACAGACCACCCGCCTGGCTAAAAATGCTGTTCAAGCAACCGGATTAAAGGTTATTTAATGAAACACCCACTCTGCCTTCTTGCTGGCAAGGCACTGCCCGCTGCCCTGGTCCAGTAAGAGGACTCCTGCTTTCCCAGGGAGAGAAGGGTTTGGGGGAATATCTTCCACTGCAGTCCCTACATGGAGGACAGCACCAGAGAAAGGGGAGCAGGGAGGGAGCCCCGGGAGAGCAGAGCATCCCGGAGGACACCACCTCGAATGGCCAGAAGGCACAGCTCACGGTGGATATGTCCTCAGCCTGTGACAAGCACCACTGAGCACGTGGTTACGGACCATCTGAGCCAGAGTTTCACTCACATCAGCTAAGATCTTGCCCCATCAGCTCCTAAACCCTGCCCACCACAACCACCTGTTTCTAACATACCCCTGAAGGCCAACCAGGCTCAGGATCCTGTTATACCGCAGAGCTGCAACCAGCCTTCAACCTGAGGAGCTCTAAGGGGTATTGATGGCTATGGCCAGCTTGCATGGTGGAGCAGACTGCTGACCACCAGTGACTTTCTATGGAAGCAAGCCTAGGAAAGCAGTACGCTGACCTGATGTTCCTAAATGAGCCCTACAATTTCTCTTTGGGTGATGAGCCTGGATGGACCAGGGCCACTAAGGCTGAACACCAGCCGAAAGGCCATGCACAACCTCAGCCAGAAAGGAAAGAAGCACCTGCTCCAGTGGCACCTTCATGGACTTGCCCAAGAGAGACCATCCCCAGCCCTGAAAACTGTCAGAGCCCCTCACCCCTCCCATTCACCCTCTACATCCTTTCGCTGTCATTCAGCCCATGGCGCTACCAGGATAAATACCCAAATCTTCATATTCTATTTCATTTTCTCCCATGTTTCAGATGTGCAATGCAATGCTCTATGTCCCTGTTGATCCTACATGGAAGCCCCGGCTCCCTTGGGCTGGGGGAACACCAAAGCTCCTGCTAGCCCAGTGACTCGCTTCCAACAGACCAGGAGAAATGTCTTTCAACCCACAGTCCACAAGCCCTGTAGCCTCTGAGGAAGGTAAGGAAGGAAAGCAAGTGGTCCTGTTACTTGACCTTGCAGGATCCCTATCTCCTCACCAGGACTGGATCTACAGCTCAATACAAATACCTAAAGTGGCAGCAAAAGCTGCATGGGGGGGGCTCGTCAATCAGCATTTAATCTCATCAATGCTACATGTCCAACAGTGAGGGTGTGTGAGTTAACAGCGGTTTTGCTACCTCAACAGATTTCCTTTAAAAAATATTTTTTTGCTAACATGGGGAAAAAAACAGTCAGAATTTTTTTTTTTTTTACTGTTTTTGTTTTAAGCACACAGAATCCTTCTCCTTTTCCACCCTGCACAACATCTCCAGCATTTTCACCATATGGTACAGCAAACCAAAGATCAAGAGGAAACTCGGGAGTAGAAGGAACATCTGTGCAGGAGAAAAAGTTAAAAGATCCCACATGTTTCCCCATCAGGGAGTCAGCCTGGTAAATAAATAGACTATAGCTTTGCGGATTGTTAGCTAACTCACTTTTCTGCCTACAGAGACGTGTTTTTTATTGAAAATGGGAAATTTTGTTTTCTTGTAGGTAGAGCTCTGGGTGTCCAAGGTCAGGCATGGGCAGGAGTTTTGTTCAAARAAAAAAAAAAAAAAAGAGGGGGAGGGAATCCCCACCGATTGACTTGAAGTTCCACTGTTGCTACACTTTTAGCCAGGAAAGCAATTCTCACTTTACTACACAGTGACTGGTTCAAGCTGGAACCGATACAGTCAAATTCCCATGGTTATTCTTGGAGTTAGATTAGCTTGGCTAATACAAGCCTTTTTAACCACAGCAAGAGAGTCACAACGTGTATAACTTAGCGCTATTTATCTAAAGGGTGGATATCAGCAAAATAGATACAATAAACTGCAGCTGGAAGAGTTTGGCTAAACTTTCCTAGACTACACTTTCCGCCCCTGCTCTTGCCTCTGCTGGGAGGGTCTGGATGGCAGGGAGCTGGGGGGAGGCAGAGGTGCTTGGGAGGCCACCGATGCAATTCATGGGGACACAGCCTGTCCCAATGCAAAGTCCCTGGGAAGCATGGAAGATTTCTCATCTTCGATACATGAGACAAGATCCCAATGGGTAACATGCACACATTTGTGTGAAACTGAAGACAAGGAGTGAAGTTGCTGCTCCTCTAAAAGGCCATACAAGGTTGGGCTCCTAAGGAGGAGCATGACAGTCCCTCTCCAAGCCCGTGACCCCAGACGACACTTGTCGCTGGCTTGAGGATTGGCCCCTGGACCAACGAGTTGGGTCTGGTATTTGTGCTGCCCCAGCAAGAGAGACAGGCTGGTGTTGGGCAGTTGTGCAGGAGGTTCAGGAGGAAACTACTGGCTGAATCTCAGGCATGACATGGGCAACCCAACAGACCTAAAAAGGATCTGAGCAAGGACATAACTGCAGCCCAGCAACTATGCCCCTGCCTCTATGCCCGGCTGTTCTCATTAACGCCTGAAAAAGCACTCCCAGCGTGACAATGTCTGTACGGATGAGTACTAATAGCACGGAGAACCTGCAACACTGACTGGAAGGTAATGACTGCCCTTCAGCTCTACAGCACAGGAAACCCTTCAGGATGTTTAAGCCAAACAAAGAGCAGCAGAAGCACGGAGTCTTCCTCGGCACTTCCCTGCACCCAGTTCTGCCATTCAAAGCCAGCGCAAGTTAGATCTAAAATCCTAGAAAAGCAGGATTCTGTATCCTCTCACCCACGGAGAAGGATGCGAAGCAGAAGATGAGGAAGAGATGGATGCAGGGGAAAAAAAACAGCAATGGGCCTGAATGAAACATCCCAAATCTCCCAGAGGTGATGGGGTATCCTGAGGTGATAGGCCTAACAGCCTGTCCTGGTTTCAGCTGGGATAGAGTTAATTTTTTTCCTAGTAGTTGGTATAGTGCTGTTTTGGATTTAGTGTGAGAATAATGTTGATAACACGCTGATGTTTTTAGTTGTTGCTAAGTAGTCTGCTAGTCAAGGACTTTTCAGCTTCCCATGCTCTGCCAGGTGCACAAGAAGCTGGGAGGGAGCATAGCCAGGACAGCTGACCCCACTGGCCAATGGGGTATTCCATACCATGTGACGTCATGCTCAGCATATAAAAGCTGGGGGAAGAAGAAGGAAGGGGGGGACGTTCGGAGTGATGGCGTTTGTCTTCCCAAGTAACCGTTACGCATGATGGAGCCCAGCTTTCCTGGAGATGGCCGAACACCTGCCTGCCGATGGGAAGTAGAGAAGGAATTCCTTGTTTTGCTTTGCTTGCGTGCGCGGCTTTTGCTTTCCCTATTAAACTGTCTTTATCTCAACCCACGAGTTTTCTCACTTTTACCCTTCCGATTCTCTCCCCCATCCCACCAGGGGGGAGTGAGCGAGCGGCTATGTGGTGCTTAGTTGCTGGCTGGGGTTAAACCACGACACAGCCCCACTCAGCCCGGCTCAGATAAGAGGAGACACTAACCATGGAGATAAATGGAGCAGCCGAGAATGGAGGGAGCTAAGGGCTGAACCACAGAAACTCCTCCTGGTAGTCACAGCACTTTCCCCATGTGGATGACTAACAGCCAAAGACCAATAAACAGATTTTCAGTTCACTTAATTAGATGTCTGCAGAGCATCTGAAAGTCTAAAACTCTTTAGTCTGTGACAAATGTTTTTCCATTAAAGGAAAATACTATTGTTATTATTGCAAATATACATATGATTGATGAAAAAAATCCTTCACTTAATGCCCCAGGTTATTCTGCTCAGACATGGACAGTCTCCACAAGTTGTTGCTCGCATCTTTGATATATGACATTTAACTTAGGGACAAGATTTGCTGAATGAGAAAGTCATCCCGTCACCTAGAGTAAAACCATCCCAGCATGAAAAGAAAGAAGGGAAGTCTGGATGTGAAGTCCCGAAGGATGCAGTTAGGGCTGTAGCTGGCTCTGGGCAGGCAAGAAACCGCAAGTGGGCAATGCATTTTGGCAAACCTGGGGGAGCTCATACTCAGTTCATCTGCTTACAAGTGTTAGTATGTGATTCTCACCATGGGGGAGCCTCCAATTGTATGACCTGTGCAATGAGCAGAAAGAAATCCATTACCATGTCACTGTGTCACAGGATAGGAGATCCGTTTGGAAACAGGGAAGGTATATGGAAACTGGGAAGTGAGCTTCCCACCCATGTCTGGAGTCAGGCTGAACAAACACATCCCACTCCTGCTTCTGGCACAACAGATGCTTGTCCACAAATAACTCACCACCAAAACCACCTCCCCAGGCTTTGTCTTTCCACACTGCTCTGGGTTTGCCAACAGCTTTCCTACATAAGTCCGGCTCGGAGTCCTGCCCTCTGCTCCGAGCAGCTTCTCTTGCTTCTGTGCTAAACTCATTTAGAAGATCTGCTATAAACCTTGTGGTCCAGATTATGACTTTCTTACAGTGGTCAGCAAATGATCATGCAATTAATCCCATTAAAAATCAAGGGAATTACTCGTGTGAGTTGCTGGTCACTAAAATGAGAGGAGGCTCAGAGCCCTGGCCCACTCCACTCCTTACTACTTGCACATAACCATGAAATCACTTGACTTGCAAGAATGCAATAGGCAGATTTCAGTGGTATCAACTCTCGTAATAACTGGCCTTTTTGTTGAAGTCCCAGCTCCTGGAGGTGAGCAACTGTTTAGGAATTAGCATTCACTGTAAAAACCAACCAAACAAAAACTACTCTAGCTTTTATGGTACAAAGCATAAATTTGCAAACATGACTCAAATTCATCCTTCAAGGTCCAGAAACTGAAAGGCAAGTAACATAGAGTCTCCACATTTTTGATATAAATGTAGGGAGCTCTGTAAGCTGCCTCATGCATGTAAATGGGAAATAAGAGGTGTAGCCAGTGTCCTCACTTACAGCTAAATTGTTACTTCCTTCTCATCTCTTCTGCTTTAGGTCACCTTTACCTAAGAACGCGAATATGCCATGAAGAAAGAGATGCTCCTGCACACAAGGACCATTTGGGCTCAGCAATCGCCAGCTGATGGCATCTGTGGTCACTTCACATCAGTTCTGCTGTGAAAATAAGGTTCAGCCCCTGTCTACCTTGTGATGGTACCACCCAATTAAAAGTCTAACAAAGAAAAACAAGCGCCCCTTGAGATGCTACAAGTAGCATCTCTGAAGACGAGAAGCCAAGCATCTTCCTGATAATTATTTACTTACTACATTTTATTTATCTTGGTTAGATTTTCATAAAACATTTCTTTCTGTTTTAGATATAAGGACTTACAGCACCTGAGACTAAGGGGTGACTTCTCTTTTACAAGAGAGGCTTTTACTCTGCTGTAAGCCAACCAATGCAGGGGACATGAACATATAAACTGTTCAATGGCCTGATCCTGTGGCATTTGCCAGTGGGAACTTTGTTCCTGATTTGGTCTCGAGGTTTTGGAAGTTTGTGACCAAATCTAACTCCCTGAAATTAATCCACTGAGACAGTTACCCTGGCCTCCACCTATGCCTTACACTACAGACTCTAGCTGGAGTTTCCTGCTGGGCTGTTAATTCCTCCCTTCCTTCCTTGCAGCAGTTTTAACTCTTCCCCAGTCAGAAGAGCGAAGCTCTCCACACCTCTTAAAATGAGCAAATTAGGACACCCACATAATCTCTTATCAGCGTGCATATCTTGTTGGTTCCTTTTCAAGTGGATGGAGGTTTGCCATGTGCACAGATAAAATCAAAGCCCCGCAGGAGGTCAGCACTGCAATCATGGGAGATTTATTTTAACACACAAAGACCCCAAGGACGACTTTCATCCAAACCCCTTACTTTGGGAAACAAAACAACATCCACGGCTGCAAAGGGACGCCGGACTCCGACCTTTTGCAGAGAGAGATGGGGCCTCGCTCCCCCTCTGCAGTGTCTAATTTACTTTTGCCCCAGAGAAATAGCGGATGAAAATCAAACCATGACCAAGAGACTGAGAGCAGCAGATTTTTGGCAAGGTGCTCCCAGAAACCCCAGCGAGTTTACCACCTTACCCTTGGTCACTCAAGTGGTCCCAAGGCTACAACTCTTCCTGCACTGAATGCCAAGAGACATATTAGCTTCCCATTTTCCAAGTGCTCATTAGAAAATGCATTTTTCATTAAAAATGAGGCAAGCTGACAATAACTTTAATTTAGCCACTGCTGGACTTAAAAGGTAAAGTACATGAGGACAGTTAGGCACCAGGCACACGGTGATCCCAGCTCTCGGTGATCCCTTCTCACAAGGCTGATCTGAGCTCAGAGTCCCAAGGAGGAAAGAGGGGCTACAGCCAACTGAGAGATGGGGCAGAGTAGAGGAGGCATCTGTACACGTATGCGGTTGCGTGCACACTTTGGAGAGGGCTGCCAAAGAAACTGGAAGAAAAGCAAAGGTGCTACCAGGGATCTGAAACTGGTGATGATGAAACTCACACCCTCAGCAGGAGGGGTTCAGGGCATCTGCAAATCAGAAAAGGTTGAAAGTCCCTGATGTAGATAACGAAAGCTTAGATGAGAAGGGGAGGTAAGAGATCAGAATAGAAGAAGGGTTATTAATTAAAACCCTGAGGAGCAGCAGCAATTTCCTTTCATTTTGAAGTTGAAAACCATCTGTGCTGCTCATTGACATAACTGATGGTTACAGCATCATCAGGTATATTTTGAGTTATAAATGGTGTGATCTGCAAGAAAGAGAAAGGCTGGAATCGGATTGAATTCTGCTGTCTGCCAGAGTTTTCCCATGGATAAACCTCTCTGGCCCTATCTCTGCTTTTGCATCTGCAAAATGCGAGACAGATCTCAGGAAGGTGGCATGAGATTTAATCAAGAGCCATCAAATGCTCTGAGCCTTATGCTGCAGAGCAGGAGTCAGAGACTGAATTCAGAGGAACTGTACTCTTCTAAAATCAGCAGGACAGAAGCAAACGGACAAGTATTATCGGTGGTTTTCACATATGCTTATCCTCCCATTTGTGGGCTTGTCCATCTGTAGCATATTCCAAATGCTGGTTAACCAGAGCATCCAAGGGGGTCTTTCATTTAAGGAAGATGGTTAGTCACCATTTCCAGCAAACGGATCTCATGCTATTAGGTAACATATCAGCATTTAAATGCCAGCAGGTGAGAACAAGCAAGAGAGTAGAGAACATGAGAGCCTGTCTCTACAGATTGACCTTTTATATGCCTGTTCAGAGAAGACCACTTCCTCAATGGTTTGATTTCAGGACAGATTTTCTGCTAAGGTTAATCAGCAGAGCGTCCATGACATAAGTGGAAAGAGCTGATTTACTCCAGCCCAGGACCGTACCTGCTGAGATCAATGACAGAAGCTCATGTATGATGGGGAACAAAACTGCTGCCCTTGGGGCAGATCCCTCTGCAGGATACAGCTGTTGGAGGATTTCCCCTGGACGTGGGTCACATTGAGCTGCTTTTTATTCCTCCTCTGCTTCACCCCCTCATGGGAACAACAAATCAGTTTGCTCTCACAGACACAAGACAGCGGGAGGTCTGCCTACTCCTACCTCTTCAAAATTAGCCAAAACAGAGCTGTTCCTGAGCATAAGATCAATTAGCAAAAGTTTGCAAAAGACTTGGAGATCTTTGGGTGAGGGCATGAAACAGACTGAGCACAGCACAGCCCATCTGTTAGCTGCTCACACGTATAACTGACATCTTATGCAGCAGAAGGAGGTGAAACTCCATCTCTTCCTAAAGCAGTAACCTGCTCCACAGTGCAGCAGGAATAATTATATCAGGCAGCCAGTGACACTGGCTCTCTCCTAGTGTTACATGATGCCACAGCATGCAAGAGAAGTACATTAATTCAATCCCTGAGAAGCAGCAGCAACTGGCTTTCCTTTTATTTTGAAAGAAAAAAAAAATTAAAGCAAAAACTGTCTGGATAACAGGCTGACATGCCTGACAATTACAGCACTATAGGATATGTTCTGAATTAGATATAGTGCAATCCATGAGAAAGTCAAACAAAAGCAGGAAAACGCATATAAAATAAAGAGAACAGACATTTACAGCATGGTGTAATCCCCAAAGGGAAAATGACTCTCTCAGGTCTGAAAATTTCCACCAGAAATCTTGGAAATCTTACAAACCTCTCAGTATCCAACTAAAACAGCCAGGGCAGGAGAAGGGGGGAGCAGAGACTGAGGGTCTTTCCCCAACACAATCCATCAAAAGAGGGAATGCTGTTTCCCAGCCGAGACATTTGCTATTTTTCATACAGAAATGCAGCTTTCTCTAAAGGCTCCGCAAAACGAGCCCAGCATTTGTGGCTAACACAGACTGGCAAAACATTCGGAGGTGCTGGTTTGGGATGACAGAGGCACTCGGTGCATCTCTGAAGAGCTTCTCAGAAAGCCCACACTGTCCCTTCACAGAGCAGCTATTGATGTCTCCTGCCAGAAGCATTTTCTTTCCCCAGTACTAAATTAGACTGGCCTCATCCAACTTAACCACACTGGAAGATGCTTGGACAAAGGCTACTTCATACTTTTCCATCTCTCCATGGTGATTATACATCCCTTGTTACTCCAGTATCTACAGTGGATTTGTCCCGACAGCATCCCTGGGAAGTAAGGCCGTACCATAATGCCTGTTTTAGAGAGGCGCGGAGGGATGAATGCTGCAGTTATGTGGCACAGCAGGGTCATGCAGAGATGTCAGAGCCGTGCTGATGCCATACCCCATCAGGTCAATTAGCCCAGCTTCTGAGGAAGGCTCATAATGTTGGGAGGGGGTGCAAGCTTTTTGCCTTTTTTCCGGAGCTAGCACATCCAGAGCCAGCCCAGGTGCTCAGGCTGTTCAACCTGGGCATGTCCTAATGGGCTCACTGCAGGTCACAGCGAAAATCCTGGCTGGGGAGAAGAGCTGACCTCAACTGTAGAGCATCCTTCCCCACCTCCTGCAACTTTTTATCCTTACAAAAATCACAGGCCTTGAAGTGTCCCTTCAGACTGCACATAAGTGGCAAGAGACCAACGTGCTCCAGTGACAGACACTGCAGCAATGGTGACAATTGCCCTTGGACATTAAGGGGAGCAGGACCGAGCTCTCCCGTGACACTGGCCTCCAGACAGCAGCAGAACTAAATCTTACAGCACTGTCAGAGCAAAGGTTCCATTTTTAAATATGATGGCGACACTAAGAGCTTCACTGAAAGGGAGCAAAGCACCAAGGTCACTTCCATTAATCACCGCTTCCTACATCACCTGGGAATTTAAAAAAATATTTACCTTCCATCCTTCTTTAAATTTCAATCCTTTCAAGCCTACCATTGAAATACAGCGTGGCCCCACTGAGCTTTTTGGGTTTATTGGTGCCTCAACCTTACTGAGCCACTCCGAAGGCCTCACAATGCAAAAACTGCAAGCGCCTAAATCCTGCCCAGGAGAGACTGTGCAGGCAGGAGCAGCTCTGCCCAGCACAAAGGCTGGACGGTTGGTGGGAGGCTGCAGGGCTTCAAACCCTCCGGTCCTTGGGAAACCTCTGGCAGCACTGGTGAACGCCGCATTGCAGCTGCAAGCAAGGTGCTGGAGGGTGCATCCTAAAAGCAGCACAGAGCCATTAGCAGAGTGCTGCTATTAATTACATACTTGCTGTTAGCAGAAATCACGCACCAAATATTAAGGTCAGCCCAATTTGCAGGCTGGTTTGGTTTTGCCCCAGTCTGTTTTGTCCAGCGCTGTCAGATTATCCAGAGAACAAAACTCCTGACCTCCTCTGCAATCTCAGAGATTTAGGACGGCATCTTGCGGAGTGGGGGGCTGGTTCTTCATTTAAGGGCCCCCTCGTGTGCCAGCCTGACTCCTCCTGGGTCCAGCCAGTCCCCCAGAGCAATAGGGATGTAACTCATACAGATGTAAATGCTGATTCATCAGTGTTTTAGGCAGGGGCTACCCAGCCTACCCACTCCATCTCTGCAAACTGATTTTGTTTGAACCGGTGCAAAGCCTGGCGCAGGAACGCTCTGAAACCTGATTTATACGTTGGATGGTCATTGATCTTGCACCCACAGAATCCATCCTTAGAGAGACTTCTGCTGCTCACACAGTGGTGACCACAGTTTTAACTAAACCTGCTTAAAAACACACCCTTAGCTAAATTGGTAGAGTTTCATGAGCCTGCAAGACTACTCCCCTGCTTACACTACTATGAGAGAGATGAGACTTTAGCTCCAAATGTATGAAACTTAATCCCTCTGTTTTCATAATCTACATCTTCTCTACAGCCTGTTAGCTCTGCTTGATATATTGTCCCCTGGAAACCACGAGTAACTTCAATATTGAAAACAGAAACAATAGCTCCGAACACAATGGCACATTTTACTTCAGAAACTCCATCTGAAATGGTGTCTACTCATCTCCCTAGGACACTGCTTGTAGCTCTGGGGAGATGGGGGAAAGCGACCGCCCAGCTCAGTACAATGAAGAAACTGTGCCAAGCAAAACATAACCACAGGTTTTAACTCCACGCTGGGTGGAGACTCCTTTGTCTTCTTTTCTCCCTCTCTCCCTACCTCCAAACCCCGAGATGCTTTGCCTGCATATCTGGTTCCAAACCCATGTGTCTCCCGTCTTTGGGGGGGATTTAGAAAGGAGCACAGATAACAAATCCCACCGCCCGAGCGGGCAAACGGAGCTGCACGTGTAACAGATACCTTGCTCTGGGCCTCGAGGGAGGTAAGCAAGCAGCAGGACAGGCGGTTTCCAACAGTTCAGAGCCAGCTGCCAGCCTTTACGGTCCCAGCCCCAGCGTGGGCCCTTCGTCTCGGGCACTGCCCAGCCCCAGGTGCCAGCATCTCCCCAAGATGCTCACCTGGCACATAGGGACAGCGAAGGTGTCCAGTGCACAGGAAGGACAGACTCCAAGCTGGGGTTGCCCGCTTAGGCTTACAATGGAGGGAGGAAAGGATTTAGGGGCTGGAATACAAGAACAAACCTAGTTTGTTCTTGCAACAGTCTGTCCTTCTCACCAGTGCCTATTGCAATGGCATTTCACGGGTGGGTTTCCCTCTGCAGATTTACTTCTGGGCAGGGGAGACAAAGTCCATGGGTATCAGAACAGTTGTTTCAGTGACCTCCCGTCACTAGCACAACCACACAACACAGGCACCTTAACTGGACACTCAAACCCACACCCGCTCCTTCCAATCGCTGCCCTGATGTGCAGCATGGACACTGTTCTCTCTTTAAAAAAAAAATGGGGATTTGGGTAATATCTGAGTCCTTAAAGCCCATGCCCAGAAGAAGGATCCCAGGGGACCCGCACAGCCATCCCAAAGGACCTTGCAAATGGACCAGACCGTGATGCAAGACTGCACTGGAAGGAGGGACAACACGTCCCACAGGACAAATCCGACCCAGCCCCCTGAGAAGGGAGGCTGGGACTAAAACCTTATTTTTGTAAGTACAAGTCTGCCTGAGGAGCTTTGTTAATTTAATTAAGAATGAAAGCAAACCCTGGGAAAGTAGGTGGGTTTGGATGGCGGCCATGGCAGCTGCGTGTGCGCAGCTTGGAGCAGGGTGGGCASAGCGAGTGTTTACGGGGCCTCCGCGTGACGCTCTGTGTGCTCGTGTGTTACTCCAGGATTTTCATTCAGATAATAATCATCCATCCCTGGATGCGCCGCTCACAGACCAGATGGTATTCTGTGTATTATACCAACTAATCACATGTAATACTTGGCAGGGTATTAAAAGCATCGATGGAGGTCTTTGACAACGGTGGGGGTTTTTTTGGTCTTTTTTAATCTTGGTAGCTTTTAAGTGGCGCAGGCACACTGACAAGAAATACTGTCAGGGCTGTGACTTTCCCAAACTTGCAGATGATAAAACTGCTACAAGTTGTGAGTGACAAACTGCACACGGAGGCCAATGCCTGCATCTGGGAGGAGAGGGACTCMTTCCAGCTCCATCCTCCCATCAATAGTTTTCCAGCCTGTATCCCTGCCTGGTGGTGTTTGCGAGACCTGACGGCGGGACCGTGGCCAGCGGGATCAGGTGCAGGAGGTACTCGGTACGCTGCTACCTGCCACAGGCAGCACGGCGCTGCCTTTAAAGCCAGAGCTGTTGCGCCCATGCTGGAGATGCCTCTCCCATCCCCGTGAGGGCAGTGGTTCCTGAGCTTTAAGCCAAGGGTGGCCACAGAGCCACGTGGGCTGCACAGCAGCACCCCTTGCTTCATAGGCAGCTGGGTACATGTCCACCTTGCCAGTGAGCATCCATGCCCGCTCTCCTTTAGCAGATGCTCTTCCAACGACATGAGGAGAGGCGCATCACGAGGGACCGTTTGTACATAACTGGGTACATACTCTGTCGTAAAATGAAAACACAAGTTTTCTCCAGCCTGTCTGGCCACACATGCAATCCACTATGGGCAGGTGAAGGATACACACTGATTATATGATGCAGGTGTGCTTGGGTGATGCAAGGAAAGGGTCCTGGGGAGAGCAAGCTGCAGGGAATAGGCAGCCACAACAATTCATCCCATCCAGCAGCTCCTTCCCAAACATTTCTGAGGGGCTTTCTGAAGGGAAGAAGGTGACCTATGAGCTGCTTTGGTGGCCAGGCTGATGTCCATCCAGGACAAGACCAGTGAGGATGCAGATTTCTATGTCCTTCCATGTCTTGTGACCAGCTTTAGAAGCTGGATGGGGCAGACAGGCAGGCCAAACAAGCATGACAGTCATCTTGCATTGACCCTGCTGGGCACTGTGCAGGCATCCAGGGCTATTTCTCATCCTCCCTGTGAGTTTGCACTCGTCTGTTCTGTCCTCCTCCCCATCACACAAAGCCACAACAGAAAGACATCAGAAGGATACCCAGACCGTGGAAACATCCCCACAGATGTGTTGGAAAGTCCAAGTCTAAGCAACAAGTTGCAGATACCACACAGCTCTCTTCTGCCCTAGCCCCTGGCTCAGGCAGGGAATTAACATTTCACAGACTCTCCCAGAAATTACTTGATGATGCTTTGTCACAGAAAGCATCCAGGAACACAGTGACTTGCATCAATGAGATTCCGGCAATGTCCAGGCCCTTTAATTACCTTACCAGCAGCAGCCAAGCTGTCTGATGGCACTGCAGTACCTAGACCTGGCTGCTGGTTTTGTGAGCCCATGTGATCCTCATGTGCTTCCTAGGGTTATTTATTCGATCAGCCTTTAGCGCCTCAGCATTATGGCTGTAACGGATCAGGGTGCAGCTTCTCTAGGGAACTGCCTCTTCAGCCATCTGCAGAACCTAGCCCTAAAACTTCAATTTTTTTAAAAAAAGGATCCCAAAAAAGAAGTGGAGTGGGGAGGAGGTGGGAGGAGAAATGACACACCAGCTGCTTTCTACCAGGACACAAGCAACTTCGAAAATTAGATTCCACGTATGTACCCTGCTGAGGGTAAGATACACTATTTCGGAGCGCAGAATGGCCTGTTTTCCATCAGAAAGCAAGACACCAGCCTCATACATTCCCAACTACTGCTAACCTCCCTTCATTATCAAACAGGGAGAGAAAAGGGCATGGGAGGGCAGCAACTACACACCTGTGGCCAGCAAGCATGCAAGCACAGTGAGCTGCTCTCTGCCAGCAACCCAGATGCAAAGTTATCTTGCTTAATTAGGGCTTCCTTCGGGGGAAGCCTTGGCTCAAGTAACTGAACAAATAAATTACACTACAAGACACACATGCATACACACAAACAACCTATTTTGCTCAGCCAGGTGCAGACAATTGTTTCTAGCCCTTCATGTGGGGCTAGTGCACAGCTCTCCATGAGGTCAGATGCAGGAGAACATCATGCTGGCCAGGAATGGAGGAAAACCTGAGAGCAGCTTAAGAAAAACAGAAACAAAACTCAGAAGAAATTTTCCCTGCTCTAACAGGTGCGGAGATGTGATTATATGTGCTTCAACACATGGGCTTTCAACACGGCCTGAGCATCACACTGCAGATCTAACATGGTTAAGGAGGCTTTGAAATCTCACCCCTGCTTTGAACCTTGCCGATTAGTATCAATGTGGAGAAGGATTTGAAGCTGGAGGAAGATGCTCATATTTCGAAAGCAAGCACCAGCAGGTGAAGGGGCAAGCAAAGGGGCTGTTCTCCATTACAGGCAGCAAGAGCAGCCTGGGCAGGCGATCCCTTTGCCTGGATGTGGGACTGAATAGCATTAAACAGTGCAAATACAACAGAGCCTTGAAAATGAAAACAAATTTCCCTTCTTAGCCATATTGAGGCATGCAACAAGGCAAACCGCCAGACAGCTTCACTTGCCTTTCTGTTAAAACCGAGCAGAAGAATATGATTCAAACATCAATGCTTCCAATGACAGATGGGCTGACACTGTAATAGCATCTCATCTACTTAAAAGCATCTCTCAAATGTCAAAGGTGGAAAAAGACTCCAAACTTTATATCCTGAGTCTGAATGTGTCCCTCAAGGTATTGCTTCCAGATTTGATCCACGCAGAAAGAACCTATTCCTGACAACAGATAGGAATATGGAGAAAGAAGGAAAAACTAAGAGGAGGAAGAGATACTGCTGGGGGTTTATGGGGTTGATTCTCAGCATAATGCTGACTCGCAGGAGTCCGCCAGGTCCAGGAGATGTGCAGGTGCCCTGTGTGCCTGCAAGTACAGGAAATAACAATGAAACTACTCAGAAAAGCAAGAGGAAGACCTGATTTCTGCAAAATCAATGATTTCTAGGTTGCAGAAGGACCACTTCTCCATGCTTAGGCACTTCATGCAAAGGTGATTCTTTTTTCCATTATGCCACTAGATTTTCAGGTACAACCAAATTCCCTTCCCAGGGAAACCTCTCTTACRTTTGTCTTAGGAACAGGGAAGTCTCCAGAAGCTATTACGGTGCCACTAACAGCAGTGAGCACACAAGGATTGTGTAGGCAATGAATAACTACAAACTGGCTTATATTCGTTACTGAGAGGGTGGTCAAACACAGGAACAGGATTCCTAGAGAGGTGGTCAATGCCCCAAGCCTGTCAGTGTTTGAGAGGCATTTGGACAATACCCTTAATAACATGCTTTAACTTTTGGTCAGCCCTGAAGTGGTCAGGCAGTTGGACTAGATGAGCATTGTAGGTCCCTTCCAACTGAAATACTCTATTCTATTCTAATACTGAAGGCCTGTAGGATGGACATACAGCAAGAATTTCCATATTTCTGCTGTTCAGGATGATGACAATCTCACAAGATGAGAATTTTCTGTGAACTTTTACTATCCTTGGACCAGAACCCAATACCTAGGACTGAATTTAAAACTCCGCATAAGAACAAAATTATCAGTCTGAGTTTTCATCATGACCCCAGTCACTGCTGCATCTGGGCACCTGATGGCTGCGAATGAATTTATCCTCTCAAAATCCATGGGAGTTGAAAGCTTTTGCAGAACGGTGAATACAAAGCCCAAATCTCTAAAACTGAGCTTTTCTGCTTTAGTCAGGGCAGGGCAAAAAAAAAAAAATACAGTGTTCTTCCTTGCAGCCTTTGTGGTATTTAATCATCCTAAGAAAATAAAACAGAAAGCCAATACACCTTATGTGTCTTTAGACTATGAATTACAGTTTGCACCAGATGTAGAAGTACGAGAGATCGCTCTTGAACTTGCCACCCCCATGGAGAAAAACAGCTCCCAGTGGTGGTGGGCTGGAGCACATGGAAGCTGCGACTGTAACCTTCCGTGCACGAAGCTCTGGCTGCTGATCTCCCAAGGGCAGGGGCACAGCCAGTGTCCAGCAAAGTGGCTTGATCCTGAAGTCTCACCACAGTTGTCTCCATATCCCTTCCCTGCATCGGTAAAATGCTGCTAGCAATCTAATGCTTTTATCTCAACAGAGATCTCCCAAGCTTAACTAATCATGGTGAACAAAGGGATTATTTCTTTCGACTTATATTCATCAGGGCTTGCTGCTTCTCATGCATTTTCCAGCCCCTAACACCAGAGAGACGTACCGCTGCTCAGAGCTGGTATGTGCTACTGAAATACAAATAAATTAACAGGTCACCACGAGGGAAGGAAAGAGTCAGTTTTCCATTCTGAAGACTGACTGACTTGAGAGCCTGACGTACCTGAAATCAATTTTTAAAAATATATTTAAAGGGCTCTCTTTTATAGAGGGACTTTGTTATGACGTGGAAAATTCACAGCTCCTAACATCAAGCCATGGGTGGAGGGGGTCTGGAGTATGAATTAAAAATAATGTGGTTGTTTGCAGAAATTAGCAGCACCGATTTAAATCCACACCCCCCTCCCTCCTCAAATAATCACCCTGTGAACGGAGGTGGTTTATGGAGCCCTCTGGAAAATGTTCCTCATGGCCTCCATTCTGAACCCAAAATAAAATACATCACATCGCAGCAAATACTTCGCCAGGGTGCTGCTCTCTCTTCCCCTCAACCCACGCCTCCCATTTGTTGCTAATTAAATGAAACAGCAGGTGCTTAGACCACAAGCACAGCAGGGCTGCAGCGAGCACAGTGATTAAACCCCCCTGGAATGTCTTCTTGGAGAGCTGCATCTTTCCAGGGACCGGACTCAAAGAGAAAAGATGAGATTACAGGCGAGGGCTGGGTCGGTCTTCGGCTGCGAGCTCCATGATCAGAAGGTGCTTTCGAAGGATGGGTCACTAGAAACATCAGGTTTCTGGGGAAGATGCTGGGCCCTCTCTGTTTTGCCAAGCCACCTTCCCGGCATCCTCAGTACGGAGTGCATGCAACGTAGTGTGCTCTGCCTCTAGGCTGGAGACATCTCCTTTCTCACACAGTTGAGACCCATCACCCCAACGCAGAGCAGTCTCCCCCACACCAAGGCATGTGTGAGCAACTCAAATCTTCAGGTAGTGATTTGCAATGCAGTCCCCAAGGTGGGAGCCATCCCAGCCTAACCCTGGACGAGGCCAGGGAACAGATGCACAATGAACCAGGGTGTCAGAGGTGGCCAGGAAGGTTATCGGCCATGTCCAAACACGTGACACATCAGGCCACGCTAACGAGATGTTCCTAGTTGCCACCCAGAGCAAATGGGTGCAAGCCTGGAGATCAGTTTTGTTACAGCAGCTCATGCTTTGGGATGTGTTCTCACACCACGACTCCTGGCACACCCAGTTACCTGGATCCAGGCTGCAATCCCATCCACAGGCACTATTCAGCATGGACTGAACCTCCCCATTTCCTTCACATGAAAGAAAATGGCCCTTGCTGCCACCAACGCTATCACCAAGACTTACCTCCTGACACCAGAAATCAAGCAAAATCAAAAGGCAAATGCTATTCTGTTATGGATAGGGGATAGGCAACGCTGTAGGAAATGGATAGGCATGGAGCAAGGGGCACTTACAGGCAGCCAGAGCTGAGCACCCCATCAAACCAGCTCTCCCCTGCATCCTGCTCTGGGGCCTCCTTGTTTTGCCCCAGCAAAGTCTTTCCCCTGCTCACCATGCACCCCATCGACAGCCGCGGCTCCCTCCCATCCCAGCATGCCAGTCTTGCTATGGCAACTTCCCATCAAGACAAGCTGGGATGACTTTAATCACCCAAAGGGCACCAGTGAGTACTAACACAAGGGGACCCTAAACCACTTACCAACTGGGATAACATGATACAAGCCTGGAAGTAAACTCCTCATCCCTTCTACAAATTCCACTCCTGGCAGCAAAAGTCCATGGGACCAGGACATAATCCCAAGAAAGAAAAGCACTGTTTATATTTCTGCTGAACAGTTCACTTCTATTTGTTCACTCTGCTGACATTTCACTTCTTCACCAAACCCTGTTAGAAATGGCTGGGGGCTCAGGGGGAGGAGAGGGAACGTGGTCATTAAGGTCTGGCTTAGCTACTGTAATACAACTAACATTTGGCTCTGTTGAAAAGACTCCCAGCCGAAGACTTCAAAGCATTTTACAAACATTAATGAATAAACTTTCTCCAGGAGGGCTGATTATAGCCCCCATTTTATGGGTGGGTATTTCCAGATAACCTCCCTGCCACACTAGCAGTTACCCGCTCCTCGTTCCACACCACAGACTCCTGGCTCTTAATTACACAAAAAACATCCCCACACTAAAGCAGTGAAATATATTTTGACCTAAGAGTGGAACAGGATTTGACATGAGGTTTCTTAACAGCATCAGGCAGGAAACTACAGCCCTAGTGCTCCTGCAGCCCACAGCACACCCCTGCTCAGCTGTATAATCCAGGGCTGACCCACACCCAGAACAATCCCAGAACTTTGCAGAGCTTCTCACCACCTTGGAAATCCTTTTTGTAAACTTCTCCCTTTGCTTAAGGATAGCCAGGGACCACCTTCTTGGAGCACACACCACCCTTTACTGCTCCATCTGCCTTACTGCCAGATCCCAATGGCAACCAAATCTCTGCCACCTCCTGAAACACCAAATGCTAAATCCTACCCTCACGTGCAAGTGAGATGTGTCAGAGACTGGCACCCTCTAACCCTCAGCACGGTAACACAAGAAGTGTTGCAGACAACTACACAGGTTTTTGCAAAGCTGCGCTAACAGCCACCAACACACCAAAAACTACAAGACAACCTGGACTTGTTACAGGGACACAGGGGTTCACCGTGTGCCATCCCACAACATATTTTCCTCATCAGTAAGACACATGCACCAGTTATGCTAAGGCAGCAGCAGCACATCACTGCAGTGACCAGGATAAGCCTTGACTTGGATTTCATAGAATCACAGAATTGTTTAGGTTGGAAAAGACCTTTAAGATCATCAAGTCCAGCCATTAACCTGACACTGCCAAGTCCACCACTAAACCATGTCCCTAAGCACCACATCTACATGTCTTTTAAATACCTCCAGGAATGCTGACTCAACCACTTCCCTGGGCAGCCTGTTCCAATGCTTGACAACTCTTAATTTCCTAATATCCAATCTAAACCTCCACTGGTGCAACTTGAGGCCGTTTCCTCTTGTCCTATCACTTGTTACTTGGGAGAAGAGACCGACACCACTTCGCTACAACCTCCTTTCAGGTAGTTGTAGAGAGCAATAACGTCTCCCCTCAGCCTCCTTTTCTCCAGGCTAAACAACCTCAGTTCCCTCAGCCGCTCCTCATAGGACTTTCAAAGCTCCCCAGACCACAGAGAGACCAAAACATCACAACTTACTGGGCTGTCAAAAGCCAGAGATTAGCCAGACAAAAAGAAAAACCTGTGAAATAATTTTTGCTCCAGGTGGATAGGATACACTCCCTGTAAGACAAAACTTTGATCATTAAACTCACCTGAGTCCTTTGAAAGAATTTTTTCCCTGTTATCATTTTACTTAGTCCTTTTCTGCTTTGCTTTCTAATTCCTTCCCATTTGGCATTTTCCTCTCCCTCACACAGTGTTTTCGTGGTTTGTCCTTCACCTCTCTCAAAACACCTGGCTGAAGGTAGCAGCTCAGCAAGTCCCACTGGTTTTCTTAACACACCCTTAAAAAAAACAAATGCATCAAGACCCAGGCGCACGATGTTAACTCCATTTGCAAAAATGCCGCTAAATTGATTAGGATCTGCCCTCGACTGCACCTGGTGAATCAGAGACATCTCTGCAACGGCACTGATGCCTCACAAATGGCTTCAGTACGGAGACCTGCTTGCACTGCAGATTTACAGAAATTATCTTAAACACACAGGGATGCTTTTCTGAGTCTCTGCTTAGTCCTTTGCAAGCTTTTTCACAGCTTCTGCCAATCAAGAATTTGTCAGCAACTCACTCCGCTCCAAGGCGTGGACCTCCTCACTGGACTGCAACTCCCCGCTCTGCTCTGCTGGCTTTGCACCCTCATAGGGTCCCAGCTGCACTCGAAYGAGTCCCATGTGCAAGACCCACTTGCACCATTAGGGACAGCTGCAGCTCACACCAGCCCTGCTGCAGCTGCAGGCCTGAACAGCGTGACCTGCTGCTGTGTACCTGCAGATCCTACCCAGAATTAAGCTCTCGGGTTTGGACCTGGGAACGCTGTGGATCAGAAACACACCCACGGCATGGCTCCCAGGACACCCTCCTCTCTCACACATACCAAGGGACCACCAACCCTGCCGTGCTTCTCCTGGGCATGGGCAGGGAAGAGCAAATGCTAACCCAACAGTTAAATGGGGTAGCTTCAGAAAACTACAGGCAGTGCCAAAGGATCTGACATGCTGTAAGAGTTCAAGTCCTCCCTTTCCTGCCCGGATCCTGTAGACCAGATCTCTCCTTTTAAATTAAAAGCAAAAGGTGGAGAGCAAAGCCCCCAAGCTTGGCTGGCTGTTATTCAAACAGGGCACCCAGGAAGGAGGGGGCACAAAGCTGTTGCCCCAGAGCAGGAGGACTCGCTTTCTGCATGACTTCACCATCATCTGCTCAGCTGTGTGGCTTCTCTGTGGGTTTTGCTGCCCTGACTGCTCTACTGGAGATTCATCGATGCTTCCCCTGAAGGAGGGAAAGGGGAAATTGCAAAAGACAGTTCTGCAGTGGGAATACTTGTGTTTGCATGAGACACAAAACCGCTCTGGCTGCAGAAAAGGAGAAGCGTGCCGCTACTCTAGGCAAGCAGGAAGGGAATAAGGCAGAAAACATACTCCCAACTTCACGCTCCATACGCTGCTTCTGCAGAAAAGGTCAGTTATTCAGGTGCTATGGGGAATAAGCAAACAGCACCCAATGCTCATAAATCAGGCTGGGGTGAGCATGATCAGGAGCCTTTCCTATAGCAGGCAGGACTATGCGCAGTCCACAGTGGAAGAGATGCCAGTTGATGCTTTTGTTTGTCTGGTAAGCAAACCCCAGCGTAACAGGACCAAGAGCTACAGCTCCTTCCAGACACAGCCTTCTCACATCTGAGCCTGTAAGAGCAGAAAGCCGGGACGGGCGAGGTGGCAGGGAAAAGAGCCCTGACAGAGCCCTCCATAACCTTTCCATTATGGCTGGGCAATTTTCTATTTGCACTTAAATGCAATAATGTAAATAAACTCCCCGTAACCCTTGCAGGGTTATTTAGGACGTTTGCAAAAACAACCAGCTCCTCTCATCGCGAGCCAAGGGATGCGAACACAACAGGCACTTCTCATCTCGGTCTCCGCACACTTAATGAAAGTGAAGGATTGTATTCCCCGTACAAAAGCGGAATTGTGTTTCAGGGCTGGGGGTGTGAACTCCACGCAATTTTCCGGCAGTATAAATAATTGAAAGCCGAGTACGATTAGGGGAGAGCGGCGAAGTGGTGGAAGGGGTGGAATTGTTATGCCTGAACGTTTTGGGCTTGGGTGCTTCAGGAAAGAAAGGCCACGGAAAAATCCTGCCGAGGAATTTAATTTTCACACAGAGATTCCAGAAAAAAAAATAAAAAGGCTGATCTTGATCTGTGGTAAAAGAGGAAATACACTACTAAAGCAGCACTTGGAGAATTCACTGCCTGTGTGAGAGCAGCCTCAGAGTCGTAGCTTTGGCTGGGGCCGGTCCCACAGCCAAACTGCTCTCCTGTGTTTTATTGTTCCAGCAAACAAAACCTGGAACAAGGTTAACAAACAAGTGGGCTCCTCCCAAAGTTGAGCTTTAAATCCTGCTGTGGAGACCTAATGGGCTATGACGAAACCTTCCAACACCAGAATAATGGAGATGGAGGTAGGATAACACGGGAGGTATACGTTGAGCCTTGACATGCTCTGCTGAAGAAAGACTTTCAGCCCAGTTTTACCACGATTCTGCATAATCCCTTGTACAACATATTGTCCAGGGACAAAACCAGGAGACATGGGCCCAATACCAAAATTTTCCATCATGGTTCAGAATTTTTGGCAATTTCAGGCATGTTTTTCTAAACATGTGCTTTCCATTAGCACCACAACCTTGCAGGGACTCATGCATCCTGGTGCATTTGTTTTTTAACATGAAAAGCAACCAACAGCTATGAAATAGGTCTGAACCCTCCTCAGCTGATGTAAGTCAACTCAGTTCGTTTGGGAGAACTTGCTGCTTTTCCCCTCTGTGGCTGTATCCAGGAGAGCCCTTCCCACATTGCAGGGTCCCCACCATCCTCACAGCCTCCTGGTCAGCGATAGGCGTGGGATATAGGTACTGATAATAATAACAACTTACACAAACCAAACCTCTAGAAAGCAAGGGAATAATTCCCATCAAATAACCCTTTTGACTAATTTCACTGCTTTCTGTGCTTGCTACAGGCCCATAAGTGGAATTTGATACTCTTCAGGTATTCCTTGAAGGATCTTTGCAGGTAACAAGCTTGTGCAGTTCGAATGGTGGATGCAGAGTATCTGACAGTACGATATAAGCTAACCTTCCTGTTCCCCAGCAGAGTGGCTTTAATCCTTTATAAGTCAGGTTCCCACTCCAGACAATGTGAATTAATCCACTGGGAAATCTGCTATCCATTACAGTTCTGCAGTGCTCCCTTGAGATTCTTGGGTTGGACAAACCTGCTCAAGTTAAACTCTTTCTAGATAATTCATAAAAAATACATGCACGCAAAAAGCAGGTAAAGCAATTTTTTTATAGGTTCCAAATAATATCCATAGAGACTTCTCCCATCTTTGTCCTGTTCTAAAAACACTACCCCATGAATATGTGAGCATCTGGTAATGTGGCATTACTTCACAGCCATCAGATCCAAACTGGAGAGAGAAGCTGAACCAGAAACTGGCATCACAGCTGAACTTTCCCAAATCTTTTCCAAAGCTTACACAGCTTTAGGTCAAGAGCCTTCAGTGCAGGCTTCTCTCTCATACTCAAAGTCCACACACCCTCTAAAAAACCCACCCCACTGGGCTCTTAATAAGCAGTGAGAGTTCATCACTGCAGAGCTCTGCCACTCATTTAATTTCTAATATTTCCCTGCCTGTACCTCTAACTCTGCAGCCAGGGGGAAGCTCTGGTCCAGCTGCCCGGGCTCAGAGCGCTTGCTAGGGGCTCCTAACCAGGACACTTCCCATAGCCGCTATTTTGGAGATCGGGTCTCTCCCGGGGGAGCTCTGCTTTACGAGCTCGCACTCTCCACCTGAAATCGGAGCCACTTTGTAACTCCACACTCCCCTCTGAACCCCCCAAGGCCTTCCTCCATGAAGCGGAGCCGGCASTCATCGCTGTCCCAGCACAATCACACACCTCGGAGATGGACTTCACAGTCTCCCCTGGTTAATGAGATTAACAGGGCACTCAGTGTGGGATCCAGGCCTCGTAAAATCATGCAGAGCAAAACCCAAACCTTAGCACCGTTAGAGGCAGCAATTTCCAAAGCATTGCCCACCTCGGATCACGCACCATCCAGGCGCTGCACTCTGTAGCTGCATGGCACTTTGGGGAAGCAGCAGACCGAAAACCCACAGTCCCCCTGGCCCCAGGGGCACAGGCTCTTCTCTTGACAAACAAAATTTATCTGCTGGCCAAAAGCACACAGTTGAGCAATTCTGATTTATTCCAGCAGGGATCAGGGATACATCTGTGTGCATCCACACACACACTCCCCTAGAGTGATGATGGAAGATGTTCTCTAAGAAGGTGGAGGAACAGCAGTAGGAGACCATGTATAGTTAAAAGGATGCAGTAAAGAAGTCAACAACCTCTTTGTGACACTCCCAATCTTTCTAAAAACAAAAAACAAAAAACAAAAACCCTACTCATTTGTCTAACTACATACAGAGCCTGTAGCTTAACTAAACTTTGTTTTAATTCTAGAATCAGGAGCCTGCCTAAAGAAGAGCTACAAATTGAATGCTAACAAATATCTGCCAGTGTTGAACTTCTGCTCAGAGGCTGCAAAAGGCAGAAAATCAGCAGCAACAGTGAATTCCCTTCAGCAATCAGAGCAGATCACTAATTGCGCAGCCCCTCTGGAACGGCTCAGATTGTCACAGCACAGCACATGAGGAGATCACAAGGATGGAGGGAAAAACTCATCCTCAGAGCAGCCTGCCACTCGACATCATGCTCCTGTAAGACCTTAGAAATGAATTAGCATTTAAACTGGGTCAGATAAGGCAAAAGCTTCTTGATGGTGTGATGAAATGTTGCAATACTACTGATTCCACATACAGGACATGAACACGAGGGAAATAAGGACCTGTCAACATCCAGGAGAATATCAGCATTATATGGAACAATGCCCGTGTGGTGCAATGACCCCAAACAGCATCCATCACAGTCACTGATGCCATGGTGGGGTCCAGGACCCTGGTCTTGTGCAGCAAGGGAAAGGAGGAGGACACAACCCTCAGAGATGCAGTTTCCAGAGATTCCCGTCCCACAGTGGGGTCAGAACAACCACCCAACCAGAGATCCAAAACCTCACTGCCACCTTGTCCAGAACGTGTAAGACTCCTGTGGGTGTTCCTGGTATTGCAAAACCTTTTGTGCACAGTGAGAGGTTACGATGGCACTGTCGGAAGACTCACCTCTGACCCATGGCACCCCACAGAGAGAATAAAAACCTCAATCCTTTGATAGAAAAATCCATTCCCTATCGTTACAGAGGGGCATCTCTATTGAATCCTCAGACCACTGAGATGGGGTAGCATGGGTATCACCCCTGTACTTGCCTTGCTGCTGTCACACCCTGAGGAGCTGGCTAAGCCACCACCTCACTTTCTGAGCTCACCTGTGTCCTTGCCAGACCTGCACATGGGGCAGGCAGGGGAGTATATTAAATTGGCACTGAGCAGCAAATATCTCCCTGTAGCCACCATGCAGAAGACTCCCACGCTGCAGCGTACGGGCAATGTTCAAGTGCCAGCTTTATGCCTCAACAGCACCCAAGTGCAGAAGTACGAAGGGGAGGGTCCCCATAGGCTGGGTCGCTTTCTCAACTGCAGGTTATTTGGCGTGTTCATTGAACGTGGCCTCTATTGTAGCTTGGCAGGCACTTTGCCATTTCCCCATCACAGCCCTCATCTTTGTCTGATGTGTAAAGTCTCTTTAGAAACAAATACTGGAAGCTGAACAGATTGTTTTGCCAAGCAAACATTTAAATAACGATGGAAATAAGAATTATAAACAATTCCATTTATTCATTAAAGGCAAAGATACCGCCCCAAGCCAGCTGGTATCCTAAGGCACTGACTGAGGGCTAGAAGGACAAATGGTATTTAAATAGCCTTTAAATCAGCTGATCAGCCTCTTTAAATCATTCCCAGCTCAATAATCATATCAGCTATTCATTTTTTTTCCAGGGGCATCTCAATTTCCCCAGCAAGCCCTGTTACTGGCAAGCTTGCCACTGGGCTATTTTTCTGAGGGCAGGCATCAGGGGGTCTCTACTACTAAAAGCCAAGTCTTGCAAGCGTGGCTGCACTGCAAGCTCCAGCACAGCTGCCGAAACATGGGAGGCACGGTCAGCGCTCACAGCCGGCGGCTCAGGGCTCCTCCTGGAAATCTGGTTTTCTGCATCACCTGCAAACCTTGCCACTGCCGGCCTCTCCACACACTGTCCAGGATAGCGGCAGCAGACAACTGGCCCGTGTTTACTCAGAAGAAAGGACGTGCCATTTCTCCCCAAGGAGCCAGCGCTGACCTTTGGGAACAGACATGTTGACAGAGCCACATTCAGATTTCCTCTGAATTTTCCCAGGCTTGTTTCAGTTTCAATCATACACTCTTAAGGAAGCTGTTTTCAAACCAAATCCTACATCCCAACTGCTGGAGTAACTCCATCCCCACAGCCCTGTGACTATCAGGGATGGCCCTGAAGCCAAGCCCTGGATCCGAACCTCGCGGGTCAGGTATGGAGCCAGGCCCCTGGTCTGGACGAGGATTTCACAGCAGCTCTCAATGTCTACAGCAGGGCCAGGATGCTGAGGCCCAGCATCCCACACCGAGGGAACGGGAGCAGGAGAAATGGGATCCTTGCAACCCAGACCATCCTGGCCAAGGCCAGCACAGCCCAGAGCAGAGGAAGCCACATGCTTTGACTGCAGAGCCCAGATCCCCTGCTGTCAACACAGCCCAGCAGGAGCAACGCCAGTAAGTAAAATCTTCCCTTTCTCCCCCTTTGCCCTATGTTTCACTGGGCACTCGCACCACAGCTTGATACAACAACCCTCTGCCATGCTGTTCCTCCCCACCTCCTCCCCTGCCCTATTCGACTCCACCTTCTCCTCCAGCTTTCCTGCCTGTTTCCATATGCACCCTCAGACATGCACACGTAGCCCAACAGAAACACTCCCTGAGCTCGTCAGAGGCTGGGAATCTTTTTAACGCAAACCTCCCACGCTGCAAGAGGGGCAAGCTGCATCATGTGCGGAGCCACATCAACAGCCCTCCTTCGCTTCCCACAGTGCCAGAAGCTACGCACGGGGTGGCACCTATGGAAGGGAGCATCATTCATTGCAGAGTGACCCTGCTGCTGTGGATGGTTGAGAAGACCAGGTGGTGACTCTACTCATCCTGCTAAAAAGGCCTGGCGGGTTGAAGGTTAGGAGTTAGCATTTGCAAATGCGGGAGCACGCTTGCCCCATTGCATTCTTACCTATACTCTTCACCACTGATAAATTTAGCGCATGCTTGAGCTTGTCCGCTCCCGCAGAGCTAAAAGCATGAACGTTACAACACAAAATATCGTAGGTCCTACAAAAACAGTCATTACTGAGTCAGACTGCACTGGACCACCAGATTTAGGGACTGTGGGTCCCTAAATTGCCCACTTGGGCAATTAACCCAAATTAACTAATGGAGCAAACATACGCAATTCCATCAGAGTCCCATCAGGCACCTACCCAACAAGCACCCTGCACCAATTCCCGCTTTGCTCTGCCCCAGAAAGCCTGCACCCTGAAGCCACCAGGTCCTGTTTCAAATCATAGTGACCCGGTGAAATGCAGGGTGCTCAGGTATGGCACAGGTGGCACAGTTACAACCACCTAACTGGAAATGAGAGTGGACGCTACAGTACTTGATACAGCTTGGGGTAACAGAGAAAGGGATGTTTGTACAGAAGAGCACATAACAGAAGAACGATCAATAGCAGCAGCATTCAGATGAACTCCAGTCTGAGTAAGAAAAGCAGGGATACAGACTGCAAGTACTGTTTTTTATAGTACCATTTTTGTTTAATGTCCTCTTCAATGCTCAGTTACTCCATTATAGCACTATAAACAATCAGGATGACCCTAGCAATAACAAATGAAGCTCTTGATGTTTTATCGTCAGCCTGGAAACAACTTACATCTCTTTCCGCTCCCTAATAAAATTCTTGATATTCTTTATTTTTTTTAATGTTCTAATTGCCTGCTAGTGAGTTCCTCTTTCTGCGCCACTTTGAAGAAAACCTGCTTAGATCAGCAGACTGCATCAGGCAGATAATTTTTTGCTAACTGATACACAAAGCAAATGCTTGAACAGAGCCTTGTTTATTTGCCTTTTCAAAATTGTGACATTTCAGATGTCTCCTTGCAGCTAAAATGTCTGTGTGGGTCATTGTGTGGAGAGACGGCAATCTGCCTACCTAACATTCCTGCTGCGGCTCTGGCGAGGACATCGTTTGCCTCTTACGCAGCCAGAAACACAACGTGGGATTATGGCATGCCGCTAAAGCCAGCTGGAGAAAGCTGCATTTTGGTATTGTGAGAAAGGATCTTCCGCATACAGAGACCCAGCCATCCTCATGGGAGCAACGGAGAGACCAGTATCTGAACACAGGGTTTGGTCCCTCTGCCAAGGCTCTGGTCCTGTTCATAGTCTGACTCCAGGCACCAAGTCAGACAGGCATGAAATCAGACCAGAACATTTGGAGTCGCTTGATAAAATGCAGAAGATGAGCTGCTGGTGATTCAAGCTAAGACACCAGGCCCTGAAGCATGGTCACACTTTCCCTGCTCGCTTTGCTGGGGAGAGGGTTTCTCAGCAGCAAGGGGCAGAACCCAGCTGGGGTCGTAACGTCTATAAAAAGCCCAAGGTGGTACTGAGCAACTGGGAGGGTGAGGTGGCGAGTGGGGTAAGAGCCACCCTTCATACTTGCCAGCTGCAAACACTGTTGTTGCTTCCCAGCCCAGCATGGCGACTGGGAGGGTGAGCTGGCTGCATCCCCACACTTCTCCACCTCATGCTTTGGGTAATTATTTATGCACACACTCAACTGCAAATCCCCATCCTGCTAACAGCCTTCAAAAGCGCCTTCCAACAAGAAAAACATGAGCCTTACCTCTGTAGATGTCTTTTACTGCACAGTGGAAATGCCAGGAGTTATCCCTGCTATCCCAATAAAACAGTGTCCTTTCTCAGCATCTTTGGGGACAACAGGAGCACTGCCGACTTGAACTACCAGCTCAGGAGAGGATTCTGCTACCACCACCAGCAAATCCATCAGCAATGGTGGGAGACCTTGGACTGCATCCAGGGAATGTGCCTGAATAAGCCACCAGCCTGCCATGAGGGTCAGCACTAGCTACAGGCAATGTTCACATCGCCATCTCTCCCAGCGATGGGCACGTCACGCTCCCCTGTTCTGCATCTCAGGCAAGAGCCAAGCACCCAGGTGCAGAATGCATGAGAAAGCAGTACTTAAAATATTACATTAGGAGGTGGCTTTGACCCCACGTGGTGCTCACGTGCAAATGCCTCCCCAGGGTGAAAGACAACAGATAACTGGACTTGACAAGCAATTTATAGTAATGCTTTCATCTATGCAGAGTTAATTCAATACTTYCAATCCTATTTACTGAAACATTGGCACCCAGATGTATTCTGCTGCCATCATTTGACCCACGCTCAGCAGCAGATGTGACTTGGTTGCACAATTAAATGATGCAGCGACGCCCAGATTTAATTTAAGCCCATATTTATAGATCTCTAGCCCTCACTGAAGCAGCACAGCGCTGACACTTGGCCTGTTGCATTGGGGTCTGTTTGCTGTACTTCTCACACCTTCATGGGGCAAACTCCAGTTTCAAAATCCCATGGTATGTCCAGTCTCATTGCCCTATTACTCATCTTGAAAACAACGTGACTCCCAATTCAGGCATACGCGCTGCTGAAATAGCACAACCAAACACTTTTGGGATTTGAATCCTTAGGACAGAGCAGCCTGCAGTGCCTGGGAGGATTTGCTAGGAATTGTTTCAAAAAACCCAGTACCTAGTAATGCAAGGGCTCTCAAAACCACTGAGCCACTTCCCACAGAGACAGCCGTTCGGGGAAGGGTGGGCTCTCTAATTTTAAAGAAACATGAAATTGCAGTAGTGAAATTAATTATCTGTATTCCTCCCTCCTTGGCCCTGGGCAGCCCCCAGGGTTTCCCCATGGATCCTATCCAGTGTCACTGTCATAGAATCATAGAATCATTAAGGTTGGAAAAGACCTCTAAGATCATCGAGTCCAACCGTCAACCCAACACCACCATGCCCACTAAACCATGTCCCTAAGCGCCTCATCTACACGTCTTTTAAATACTTCCAGGGATGGTGATCAACACCAGGCACTGCAGCCCTGATTAAGTCATTAGAAGTCAGCCCTTGTTCCTCCACTTCCAGTCAAGAGCAAGCGAGACATGTGCAGGCTTAGGAAGCCCTGAAGTGCAGCTCTGTTGTGGACACAGTGGGACAAGTGGAGCTGGCAGAGACCCGCAGACTCCAGCTGGTTTGGACATGAGTGGTACCCACAAACCAGCTGAGCTTTACTCACTGAGCATTTGCTTGATTTTCTGCTGGAAGGGCCACATGGGGATAAGAAGGGACATTACCAAAGTAGATTGATTATGCTAAGGCCACATTACCATGCGTGGTATCAGGTTGCAAAACTCAGGTCCAACCAGTGCTAGGTCAGAAGTTCAAGCTTCCACCAAAAATCTGGAAATCACAGGGTCATCTCCTTATCTGGAGCACAGTGAGGGGGATCTAAGGAGACTACCTTGATCCTCAACAAGCAGATGGCACCCCCAACACCTGCCACGTGGTCCACGACCAAGAGCCAGGTTCAGCCCCTCAAGGGTTTGGGGAACATGGGCTGGCACCCCCATGTTGCTCTCCAACTTTCATCATGAAAGGCTCTGCTCTTGGCTTTCCATTGGAAACATCGTTCCTCCATTCAAGAAATCTTAACATGACTGGGAATCAGTCTGCAAGGCAAGATGCAGCRCAGCCTAGAGCCCCATTACAGGCCAGTCATGGTTCAGACAGCAAACATGGGGAATCCTCCGCTGCTAAACCCTGAAACAGCTACTTTACAAGACCAGGAGGATTCTCCTATAAATGCTAAGGTCTCCCTGGTGCAGTTGCCTGAAGCTAGAGACACTAGAAGCAGGTCCACCAGGTACAGGGAGCCATTAACCAAGCATTAAGCCTGAGCAATTGCAAGCAGCTGGAAAAGGGGCTGCAGAGCTTCTACACGAAGCTTTCCGTGCCAGCTTATCCATGTGCTGTGGTAATGCAGCGTTTGCTGTTGAGCAAGAATCACTGCCCATGAAGCCACAAGTTTCCCAAAATGCAAAGGTTTCCCAAAGTGCCCTAACATTCAATTTGCTTTTCCAACTCCCTTTGCAGGCTTCATTAGAGTTGTAAATACAAGCTGCAATGCAAGACCCAAAGTCCATTTCACTTGCCTCACCTTGGAGATGCTCTGGCAGCATCAAGAGCCCAGAAAAAAATAACAGCAAAAAAAAGAATCACCTCTGGGAGTCTTAAAGCACCTTATGGCAAGCCTGAGCACACAGGGCCTTGTCCCCATCTTACAGCTGGGAAACTGAGGCACAGATCGCCCCAGTGACATGCTTACAGAGACATGACAAGACCGTGGAAACCCCAGGTAAAGACCTCCGTTTCGGTAACTGTGCGCCTCACACTGCAGGAGCTAAAGAGGCTGTTGCAGAGGGCTGTCACTGCTCATGCAGTAGTGGCCCTGACAGAGATTCCTGGGAGGGAAAAGGGTTAAGGAAGGGAATTTTGTTACTTTCTTGTCATATTTTCTCATGGGGGGAGAAGCGTTGTGCAAGCAGGAGTTTTCCACTGGCGCTAGGCCCCCTTGCACTTATCAATGGGACCTTTCAGGACTCACTCCCTGATTGAGACATCATTTCCTGTCCAACACACTAACCCCATTGATAACTCCACGCTTGATGGGAACTTTTCAAACCTACCAGGAAAGGCCAGGAGACCCAGAAGAACATATACATGAAAACAGAACTGGGGCAAAAAGAAAAAGAAGAGAGAGAAAGAAACAGTTTTGGCCACAATCCCCACACTGACAACAAATGTTTGTGATTACGGAGCTGTACATCGTTAAGCAGGTACATCCGACACTTCACAGCAGTGGGACTGGCAGGCCTGGTGCTTCAGACCAGTACGAACTGGAGAGAGGCACAAGAGGAAGCTTAAGAACATCCCTCTTTTGTCTTCCAGCCACACAGCAAACACAGAAATCAGGCCTGACCATAGAAATTGTCCCATTTTCCACCAGAAAAGCCAGGAGGCCATAACCATATAGCTTGCAAAACGGGCAAGCTTCAGATGTCCAAGTACCAGAAATGACACATAAAGGGGGAGCAGTGATGAAACTAGGGCTCTTCAAGATGTCTCAGATCAGGTACCAAAGGGAGGAACCCTTTTTTTCCTAATTTATCATGGCAAAAAGGCTCAATGTTATTTCCCAGGACACGGCCCAGTCAGCTGTGTACATCCTTAACACCGGCTGTGAGAACTCACTTGATATTCTAACCACAGCCCAGCTCCAACCACAAGCTCCAGCCCAAAACAACATTTCCCCCAAAGTTCAGGAGTCTGTCAAACCACAGCTTTTGTTTTCACCCCAGGCAATTACAATTTTGCTGCCTACAGAGGTACAATGATACAAAGGTATCAATGGATCTGGAGTATTGCTAAATAGGACACCAGCTAGRAAGCTCTCCCTACCCGTGCAGGTGCCTGGGAGCAGTACCAAAAATGAAGTAGCTGATGCCCACACTGAAACTTTGTAATTTGGACTTTTCCTGTTTCCTGGCTTCAGACTTCAGTCAGCAGCTATCCAGCAAGAAAACTTTTGATGAAATCTAAATACACAGGCACAGAATACAGCAAGGGAGCTGTACTAAACAGCAGGAGCCAGGACACCGGCTGGCTGGGTAGATGGTTAGGAGAAGGGTCTGGAAGGTTTCCACTACCATCTCCGTTACTGAACTGGTGTGGGAGTGTGCAAAAGCTCTGTTATCAGCGATTTGGGTAAGCAGTTTCTGGGGGTTGAAAATGTAGCTCTCTTTCTGTTCTAAGTGCATCTGAAGTATTTAAAATTAGATGCCCTCTTCAATAGGAACCATTCATGAAAATGTCAGTTTTAAATGTCTTCACAGTGCAAGTTACTCACTGTGAGCATACCACCCACTTATCTTATACCCTACAAGGACAGAGTCTGAAAAGTTTCAAGATCATGACATGTAACAGACCAAATAAACACAAAGCCTTATTTAAAGGCACTATTAACCCAGCTGGAAACACAATTAGAAGTGTGAATAAAAATAATATTTTATGTTAGACAAGACAGACTTACCTGCAGGTCAAAGAACTTGCTATACCTCCGGTAGATGATCTGGGAAGTCAGGTCAGACCATGTTACGTTGATGATATACACCTGTTCAGGGAAAAGAAAATACAAGTTAAGGTGGGCTCTGAAGCACAGGATCCCTCCAAAGGCTGAACAGTCAGTACAGGTAAATTCTGCATCTCAGTGGCCACTCCTGCTCACAGCGAGGAACATAACCCTGGGTGCAGGACTAGCCTAAATTAAAGCCATTGCCCTGTTGCAGCCTTTAGCGGAGGTCTCAGGAGAGCACCCAGTGTTCTCCCACCCGTCCCCATCACCAGCTCCCACCGATTTTGCCCTCCCTGGGATGAAAGTTTTAATCAAGTGACAGCACATTTTCTGGTCCCTGGTAGCACACCCTGCCCTCCATCTCTGCCTGTCTGGTCGGCCCCAGGGCGTGTTGCAGGCACAGTCAGGAGAGCTATTCTACTCCTGAAGTAACAGCCCATCACGGGCTGCTGAACTCCAACCCCATGCTCCAGGTTTTCCTTGTATATGGAGATGCGACCGTGGCCCTTCCCAGGTACAACGTGGCTCTAGTTCAACAAGTAAATTCAAAGGGAACTCAGCTCCAGGTGAGTTGTGGGATTACAGCCATGTAACACAACTGCTTACGTACACCCATACACACGCGACAGCAGCTCAACCCTATACCATGCAGCCCTTGCTGAGTCACGTTGTACCACTCAGCACCTCTGGCACCTATCAGATTGATTTGAAGGTGATATAAAGCAGGTCAGTGAGAGTGACACTGTTTTCTTACACTGGTGGAAACAGCAACACAAGCCCAGAACAAGCCCAGGATTTCCCTTGTCCAGCCCTAGTCCATGCCCAAAACAATCATCTTACAGAAACACTGTTTTGCCGGAAGCTGTGATAAAAAAAATGATTCAAACGCGCATGCACACACATACACACATATAAAACACACAAACGTTTCCTTTTGACCCCAGTACCTACAAAACATTAAAAAAAAAAAAAAAAGGCAAAAAAATGAGCCAGATTCTGCTCTGTCATACGCTGGCCTTCAGGCCAAATGCTGGTCCTGCTGCCTTCATGACAGATACACAACAAGACCTAAGCAAACATAGGATGGAGCCATCAAGGGTGACCGCTGAGGGTGACTAGGCAACACCAATGTAATGGAAATCACAGCTAGGCCAGCTCCTGAGTCTTTAAAGCAATTTCCAGGTTTCACAAATGAAGTGAGATAAGGATCTGGCAGAGGAAACAGGAAAGCATCCCTCCTCCCTCAGCCCCAGCGCTGCAGCAGGAGCTCTCCCTTTTGCCATGGATAAGCACTACCCTCTTCTCCATCTCCCCCAGGACACTAGCCCATCTTCCAAGGTGCTGATGCAGGATAATTGCTTCTGTGCTTTTAAGGACAAAAGGTATTGCATGAAAACCCCTGGAGGGACGTTGAAGAACAGTCTTAACAATGCTTTTCCAAGGACCAAGGGATTTTTCCCTCCTCCTTCTTTCCCAGTAAGAGAGAGGTGCATCTGATGTCCTGGAAACCATGGAGATCCTGCAGCCTCACTCTCCTCTCTGCTTGTTACCACCACATTCAGTTCCCTCTGCAGTTTGCTCCCTGACTCCAGCAGCCCAGTTTCATGGTATTTGAGAACTGGACACACTGAGCACAGACTGTTAAGGAGATCTGGGGCCTTTCATAGAACACTGAGGGTAAGGACTAAGAGCCTGAATTTGACTCAGTTAYTGTATCAAACCTATCTGCTGCTCCCACCAGAGCAGAGGCCATCGAGGCTGGCAAAGGAAAGACTGCCCAGCAGTGAGAGCACGACTCTCAGCAAACCCAGGTTATCCCTCTGCTGCATCTCGTATTTCTCCTGGAAAACCAAGCCACGCAACCTCCCTCCCGCAGTACCCATATACACAACGGTGACAGCAGCACTGCCCTGCTTCATGAAGGGGAGATAAGACTGCGTAACATGAAGATTTCAGGTCCCCTTTAAAGATCTTACCCACGCAGACAAGCCAGAGGAGTCAGAGCCTGGGAAGGAAACTGCTGTTGCCAATTTTCAGGCCAGCCACATTACACTGAAGAATATTTTTCCATGTGTTTGTTGGGGGGGGGGGGGGGGGGGGGGGGGGGGAAGTTTGTAGCTTCACTCTGAGCTAATTCACAACACAAATATTTCTACTCGTTCTCTATCCAACAGCTACTTTCAGATGGAAAGCCCATTCGATTAAAAACAGATCATGACAGATGGGAGCTGACTGAGATCCAAAAGCAACTTCAGATACTGTAATTCTGGCCCCGGGTTCTCACAAAGGGGACGAGACAGGGACAGGAGAAACATATTGTACATGCAAATAAAGATTATGTTTTTTCYTTAATTATGCATCTTTTCTCCAGAAGCTAGAAACAAAACACATATGCCACAGACACCCAGGCTTTTTGAATTTCATGGCACTTCAGGCTTCCCCATGCTACTCTCCAGAACCCACAAAAACTGTGTGTCCCYGAAATTTTTAACAGCCTGCAAGTCTGCTTGATTGAGATCTAGTCTGGACAGGAGTTAATCCTGCTTTAGGAGTCCAGCATTGTTCAGTGGTGCAGTAAGCGGCACAAGACCCCCATCACACGAGAGGGGGCAGAGCCGGGTGCAAAGGGATATTCTGGGCAAGAGGTTGGGTGCGTTTGGTGCAGGGAGCAGGTGTAGGAGCAGGACCCCACTGCATGGTGCAGATACAGCCCCAGCTCTGAAATCCAGGCTCTGCGGGAATGAAGCTGCCACTGACTTCAGTCAAGCCAGGATTTTGCTGCACATTTAAAACAGCAATTAAATCTTTTTGAGCCTTAGGTCTCTTCAAGCTCAGCAAGTGATGAATCGGGTAGCATGCAGATGCACTGACATCTATTTCATGGGAAGATCATTCCAGGAGCAAGAAAAGCCTTTAATCATAACCCGGAGCTCTGTGAAGCAAGAAACAAATGGGCTCAAAATCTGGTTGGTGGGACGCAGGTGCAAAATCCAAAACGGCTATTGATTTTCTTTGCTCGTTTGCGTAAATCAAATTGCTTCTCGAAAGCCACCATTTAAAATAATAGGGAGTAACTGTTTGCTTGAAAAAGATCTGTAAAATGCCAGATTTTAAAAGCAAGGTCTAGAGGTTTCAAAAGCCTTAGATATCACATTTCTCCCTCAGAGATCAGAGTTTGGTGATTATTCACTTCTGCTGCCTTAGTCAGACCCATAACCTTTTCATGAGCAGCAAACATTACATCAGCTTACCTCGTCATTTTTTTGCTCAGATCTTAAAATGGGTCGCTGTGAAAGCGATCAACGATATCCCAGGGGAGAATGAGAAAAGCAGTCCTGGGGGAGCCTGAGGTCATGCAAATGCAACGGGACAAGGAGGCAGCAGGAAATATCAGATAAATATGGAGAGCCGTCCCACGCTTGAACGCCCGGCAGGCCCAGCATCACTCTCGCGAGCTGCCTTCAGAGCTAAGGGAGGGCTTTCCGTGGCATCCGACAGCTCCCCAAAACTGAGCCACACGAGCCACCGCTCCAGCACGCAGCTGGTGCTGCCCACGGGAGAGTCCCAGGTACTCGGCACGCTGCTTATAAAAGAAGATAAAATCAAAGCATCTTACATGTCTTGGAGCAAGCTCTTCCGTGTAAGTACAGTGTTTTCCTACAGTCCCTACATGCACACAACTAAACTTTAATCATGATTGCAAATTACGAATTACTACAATAATTAATTACTTAAGGTAAGAAGACCTGCTTTACCTATCTGCCATGTTTATGACCTTAAAGAAGTCAAAATGCAGCTGCAAATGCTTCACCTTAAAAATCCTTAACAAAAAAAAGTCCTTAGTAATAAATAATAATTGAAGTACAAATTACAAACAACTTACTGCACAATCACTGGATGCTCCAGCCACTAAGAATGTTCAATTTTTAATTTCACAAATCCAGTCTTTTTTTTAGTCTACTATGTATTTTAAAATAAATGCTTCTTCAGAGAAACAAGAAGCAGGCCTGTACAAACTGGAGAACATTAATCGGGAACTGAGCTTGATAAGCAGCTCTTAATATTCATGCTGCATGAAAGAAGGTGCAGGATGTCAGGGGGATTTTATCAGCTGCTAATTATTGTTTAATTCTAGCTCTGGGAAACTTCCATTTTACCAACCACACAGCAGAAAATTTATTGCAAACTGAAGTTATTGCTCTCCCTTTACTGCCTACACCAAGCAATGAGGAGAGATGACTTCCTACTACAAAAAGCATTCACTCAAATGTCATTGGGCATGGCTTTATCGTTGAATGTCTTGTTTTCAATGGAAAATATCCAGTTCCAGCTGGCACAAAACCCAGAGGTAAAGAATTCAGGTTATTCTCATGTGACTGATTTTTCAATTGGCTTTTTAAAGGCTAATGTTTTGTTTTCTACAGCCAGATGAGCTGGAGTGGAAGATAAATGCCTGAAATGAGCAGTCTGATGAGACCAAGATAAGAACATCCACAAATACACAAGCTATTGGCAAAGACAAGATTGCAGAGCAGAAACTAGAAATACGCCTGGACCCATAAGAGAGGGTGCTGTTAACCTTTAATAAGTAATTACAGTAAATACCAGCTATTAATAAAGTTTTATGAATGCAAAAAAACCAATGGTTTGGTGTGATTTGTATGCAGATACCATCATGATAGCCCCTTTTGTCCTGGTGAATGTCAGCTTCTTCAAAGTCTCCTATTAAAGTGTTGGATGTTTGTCCTTCAGTGAATCATGATTGAGTCGGAATAGACACTCCTTTTCCCTCGTATTCAGATGCTATCACTGCCTGTGAGCTGGAAACTTTCCACCAGCACAGCTCAGCATGTGAACACTCCCTGGTCCGCTTCCGCACAAAGTCAGCCCGACTCCCACAAGGCATGCAGCAATTTCAGCTGGTTCATGTAGCTGGTGGAGTTTACATTAAAACAGTTCAAACTGCAGCAGCCCTCCACAAGGTCAACATGCATCCGTGCCCTAAATTACCAGAGTATAGGCACTGCACCGACTTACTGTTTGCATAACCATTTTAATGTCAAAGATGTTCTGACAAGCAAAAAATCAGTGCTGGCCCAGACCCAGGTTTGGAATGATAACAGCCTGGAGACAGCACTTTCAGTACCCACAAGGTCGAAGCAGCAAAGCTGCTCACCTTCCAGAAGCGGTGTGGTTGATGTGGGGTGGAAGAAGGTACCTAACAAGACACTGGCACCAGTAGCCAGGGTTTCCCCAGGGTGAGGGCCCCCAGTATCCTCAATTCCTCGATTCCAAGAGCCAGCGTGGCAGCAGAGAGTAAAATGCCCCAGCACAGAGAATGCAACCCCTCCTCCTGAACACATCACCTGTGCCTTCCCTTGGCCTGGATCACATCCAGACTTTCAGAAAGTTCACATTCGACTCTGGATCCAGCGAGTGCAGCGTGGGCTCCTTGCCCAGCTCACCAGCATCCAAAAGGCCCTGAAAAGCACCGTAAGACCTGGGAAATTCCCACAGAGATGAAGTCAGACCCTCAGCCCCGAGCCCATGGCGAGTCCACCACCAGCGCCATGCAATGATGTCACCTTTCAGCACGACGGCCTCTGATGGACCACAATTCAGCCAGGACATGGCCAAGGAAGGGCTATTTTCAACCCCAGTCTGGAGCTGTTCTCGCCCCAGGAATTTAAAGAGTGAGCTGAGAAACAGAGATGAGGCTTGGAAGAAACATGAAACCCAAGCAGTCCCAAATGGGAGAGCTTCTCACGGGGTGGTTGCTGTCGTGGCAGGGTGTCTTAGAGCAGTCTGGAGCACAGGGGCTGACGTAGGCTGCATGCAGGTGCGGGGCGTCTGGCTTTTTCATGAAACAGATGTGGTTTCACGGACATCCCTCTACCCAGCTCGCATTTCCATTACCAACGGGGGAAATGTAACTGAGAAAAAGCCAAAACAACCCACCGGTCTCATGGACAAATGTTGCACGTACCTAAGTTTTGGAAGCAAAGCAGAGGGAGGGAACAAATTGGGCAGCCCGGGCATTCGCCAGTTCTCATCTGTGAGCAGCGACCACACAGGCAATTTAAGCAGGACACAGCAATTCCAGTTTGTATCACAATTTGCAAGCTAATTTAAAGTCTAATTAAACATAGGGGGCGGGGGGGTGGAAGAAGGGATAGGAGAGTTTTCCTTCCTTCACTGTTTTCTTTTGTGGATCTTGTTTCATCTCTGAATGGCAATGCAAGAGGATTAATGCTGGATTAATGCTGCTTCTCTTTTCAGCCATATCGCATCAAATCTGTTCTGTGTACAAGAAAAATAAACCCATTTCTAGTTCTGAATCCAGCCATACTCTGAGACTCAAGCTGGGTCCTTTCTAGTTTAGAAAACCCCACCACTACTGCACCCTATATGGGCACAGACCTTCCTCCTGGTGGAGAGTTAACAAGGATGAAATCCTTTTCTCTTTGCCAAATCCTGGTACTTAAACACAAACGAGAATAGCAAACAACTGCCTCGAGCCTGCCAGCAGACATCCCTGGGAACAGGAAGAGGAGCTCATTTGAATATGGAGGCACCTGGCTAGGTGTTTTGCTGGTTTCCTAGCTTCGGGAGCACGGACACAACAAGTAACAGGGTTGTGTCTGAACGACGAATCCAGCTCATCGTGTTTACACAGGCAGAGTAAGACAATACTTAGCCTCCCATATTTTTCTCATACATTGATGAGGTTTCAAAGTCCATGGTTCAAATTTCTATTTAGTCTCATCTTTACCCCTTAAGTTTTATGGCATTTGCCAACTTGGGTTTTTAAGCACTGACTTCAGGCCTTCACAGCACCCTCCTGCTAAGAAGATGCTAACAAGTCCCACGCAATCACAGCAATAAGCCAAAAGGGGAAAAACCTCCCCACTGTATTTCTTTGCATGGTCATTTGCATGGCCATGAGAGGCATAAAAAGGTAAAAAGTGGAATTTGCACCCATGATCTATGACAATAACTTGACCAGAGAGCTGCAGAACTGGAATGGCTGGGAGCCCTGCAGCTCGGTTACAAACCGCCTCCAAGCCTCTTGCCGGGCTTGTTTGATTACTTCATTTAACTTCATTCTTAGGCGTGTGTGAGCAGAATATGATGCGTCTAATTCTTGCAGACATGCAATATCTGTGTTGCATTAGCAGGGCTTTGTTTGTTTTTTAACTGATATCCTGGGTCGTGTCAAAGACCTGTCAAGGCTCCTATCTTATCCCCAACATATCCAATAACTGGAGCTTATGGAAAGAGAATAAGAAACAGGACTAGTAAAGATTGGTTGCTTCCCTGCTACCACCTCCCAGCTTCAGGAAGCAGAATAGCAGCTCCTCTGCAAGGAAAGAGCAGACAAGGGAAGCGGACAATATCCACCCATTAGATTTACGTACATGCATGAGGGAGACAGAGCATCTGTGCAGAGTGCGACGTGGACTCGTATTCTGTTTCCAATCTGTTTCTATCCACCGGCATTTACTTTCTATGCGTGATGGAACTATTTGTGAAGCAGAATAACCACAGGACTGAGTTTCTGCCATTTAAGAGTTGACAGACGATTAGAAAACACAACATCTAAGCCTACAGAGCATTAGAATAGCAGAGTGACAAACGTAAAATGGAAATAAGAACATACAGGCTCTCTGCGAAACCTGGCTCCCTCATGGCCTTCTCAAGTGCCCCACCTGGGTCTGAAAGAGGCTGTCTGTGGCAAGCGAATGAAAATAATCCAGCTTACTTGAAGGTAAAAAGTTTTCAGCTTATTGCCTCTTAAATCTGGATCCCACCTGAATTATAAACTATTTTAACTCAGTGCTTGTGTCTTTCTCCCCAGCAGGTTGTTGGTGTTTCTTGAGGACTCCAAAATATGAATGTCCTGGTGAAAGAAGAGAAGTTCCTTTCAAAAAAGGAAAGAGAACTGGGAAAAGCAACAATCAACAGACAAAACAGACCCTCTCATATTTGAATTTCAAGTCCTTCAAGTAAGTTTCACTGAAAGATTTTGAATACAAAAATTCCATCAACTTCACTAAATTGGTTTTAGAAACTGATCTGTAGTTGAAGTTGTTCTGAAAAGAAACATATCAACCCTGAAGAGTCTGGCTCAATGTAGAAGTCCTCATTGCCAGTGCTGGATGTGGAAGTGAGGTGGAGGTCCCTCTAGCCAGTCACTTCTCATCTCTTACAGCCATCGTGTCGGCTGCACGGTAAAGGATAGACGCGAAGGGGACATGGCACTTTTTAAAATTATTTTCAAAAATGAAGATAATTTCATTCCCCTGCCTTTATTCTCTCAACAGGAACAGATTTTAAAAATTGAATCAAGACTGGCTTCATCCTGCTTCCACTCAAATTAATTTCAGTAAGTGTTGAGGCCAGCTATGAGTTCCTTCAAAATCCCTCCTTAGTTTATAACACATCCTTCTAGCTTCAGCTATTAGAGATCACTCTGCTGTCCGGTCGGTGCTGGCACCATTCAGATGAGGGCAATGTCTGTGAATGAAATCCAGTCCTGGTCCAAATGGGTACAACCTGCATCTGTTTTTGACTGCCATTATGGAGTCATCAGACCCATGGAAGCCAATAGGAAGAGTTTCATTCCCTTCACGGTGCTGAATCAAACCTCATGTGAAAGTGGGATTGCTAAAATATCAGAAGGATGCTGCCAAATCAGAGAGACTCAAGCGAGAAGCAGCTGAACTGATTCTGGCACAAGAAGAATTGACTTTGGGGATGTTTGAAATAGAATGAGTAGAGCTCTGCTCATATTTAAGGCAAAGGGATTTTTGTCATCGAGTGCCCTCGGGCCAGGGATACAGGAATAGCTTGGTGAAATGAGAACTAACAAGAACCTGCTTGCTACTGTGCTAAATGCATCAAGATTGACGAGACAGAGAGAGAAAATATGATGTGCAAATTGCTGTTTTCCAGTTAACACCAAATCTCACACATCTTTGCACAGTTATTTATGCCTGTTGGAGATCTCTCCAAGTACCTTTCCTTCTGCTCTGAGAACGAGGGCCCATCTACGTCGTACCAGCAGGGTTGTACTGATGTGTTTTCCCAGCTATGGAGCACATATACAGTGCTTAGAGCATATACAGTCTGTGGCCACACAAAGACAGAGCACACCATGATAYTGCTGACCCTGTTTCATGTACAGGCACAGAGCAGATTATTGCACACTGCAGGTGTGTAGCTTTACTTACACAAACRACAAAAACTCCCTGCGCAATCAGCCTCACAATTGCAAAGAGGCATTGCTAAAACCCAACCTCCCTTTCGGCTTCTCATGTTCGGGATTCCTGCTCTGCACCAACACTTGCATGTAGTTTATATTAGCATGCAAATCTTCCGACTTTGATTTGTAACCTTACATATGACCCCCAGATGCAATGTTGGAAAAGCAAAGCAAGGGCCTGGGAAAGGGAGCAAAACTCCTCCAGGCCCTTCCAGAACAATGACAAAGCTCTGGGACATTCTTAGTCCAAATAATGGAAATTCTCCTGGGATTTTGCCATAGAATAGTGGGATAATTTTTTTTTCTTCTCATTTTGAGTAGAGGGAAACAAAAAGTTCATGTAAACCAAGAGACCCTCGGATTCACAAAGCCAGACCTGAGGGGTACAGTACTCTGAGCGTGATCTAAAATCCCTGACAAAAAGCAACTCTGAAAACCTCTTCTAATTTCTATACAGTTTGTGCAACTACATTTTTCATGCACGACTGAAGGATAAAACTTGAGGTGAAATCAACTGGATCAACCGACAAAGCATCACAGAACTGCCAGCATGACACACTGACAGATGACTATTTGCATTTTAATTGCAAAATGCTAGAAGAGTGACTGAAAAACAGACCTATCCTCAAAACATAAACACCATTCAACAAACATGCAATGCATGCAGATCTTTGATTACACTGCATGACCATATATACGTAAGGCTGAATGTACTTGTTCTCTACAGGACAATCCTGACAATGTGAAACCAACTCTTGGAAAGAAGGGAACAAATTTCCACAACCCAGAAAGATGCAATGCTGAAGTCACTGGGAAAAATGTCTTTCATTGCAGTCACCTTTGATTTCAGGCATAGGAGAAATCCAAATTTCTTGTGGGGAGAAGAGTGAAAGAAGAAAATGATTGTGTGTCCTAGTCTTGCAAAGAACACCCTAATTTCACTGCAAAATGCCAAAAAGGAGGCAAACGTGGAGAACTCTCCTTATTCCCCTCAGGGTTTCTGGCCAAGGCAGGAAAACTGATGCAAGAGTCCTGCGCGGGACAAGTCCCCCCTGTCAGGGCACAGCACTGAATTAAACACAAAATTACCTTCTTCCCGTGGAACTTCAGGGTTTTCAGGAAGATACTCTGCCAAATCCTCGCACCCTCAATTACTGCCTCTTTGTTAAGTTGAACTATTGTCTCTGCCCTTTCCTTCCCTCCTACTCTTCTCACAATCATCCTCCTTTTCCCTCCTTTTCCCACGCTTGGCTTCCTGCCTTCCCACTTGCAGGAACACCCTCTCCCACCCCAGATGCGCAGGACTATCACAGAGAGCGTAAACCCATCCCTCTTCAACTCTGCAATTTGCAGCCTGGGCCACACACAGGCAGAGACACACGCAGCCATCCTCACCGGTTTCCAGGTCGCGTTTATTCGGCGCACCGGGCTGCAAGTTCTGCGGATGGGCGAGCTTTGCTCTGTCTTGCTGGGATACGGAGGATATGCTTTTTCAGCCTGGAGCAATACTGTGGTTTGGGCATTTCTGCTCAAAACATCGCTCCCCCTTTAAAACCTGCAAATATATTTTCCTACCGTAGGGTCCTTATATTTAATTGCTGGGCACAGGGAGAGCTGCTGGACAGGATAGTCACACTGTCTAACTTTGTGACCCCAGCTGAGGAGTTGGGAGATGAGTCTCCGGACTGCACTGCAGCCAGAGGAGAAAGTCCCCAAGTTGTGCTCCTGACCTGCACCGCCCACCAAACCAGCCTGCTTCTCCCCAGACCATACAGAGGGTGCAAAGGAGATGGGCCCCTAAAAGGATGTAAAATCTGAGGATGCGGCTATCATCAGTAGTTGTAACTATACTGCCAAAGGACACAATCGTCAAATCAGCCCCCAAGCCTGGCTGGTGTACTGGCACAAGCCATCGCTTTAGCTCCCTGCCATAAACCTGGACCCTGCTGGGGAGAAGAACATCCCCAGGGATTTTTGATCACCCTGGGCTGGGCTTTGTCACTCGCACAGCCTCCCCACCCCCAGCAAACTCCACATCTCCTCTGGAGACCCATGCTGCTGTTTGGTAATGCACTTTCTGTCAGAGCTGTCAGGGGTGGCAGTGATGGCGACCACACGAATTCCTTCTCATTTACCTATCGCAACCCAACCACAAGCCACACATACCCCGAGAGTTACTCATTTTTGGAAGGAGAGTGTGCGGCTGCAAGTCAGCATGTGTCACCTCAGAAATAAGCCTTTTAGGGCCATGCCTATATTATATGTTCTATAGAAACCAGTAATAAAATATGAATCAGCAAAATGACTGTATGCATTTACATTTCTGTCAAATTCAGGGTTTACAGTACCTTGGAACAATAAACAAACCTCTTCCTTTCAATCCCCAAGCCTGAATATTCTCCCACTCTTAGCCACTTAAAGGGAATTATTAATGTTCCACGGAGAGAAACTCTACTAAATCTGCTTAAGTGACCACCCAAAGCCCAGCAAAATCACTGTCTGTAACAGCAGGCTTTCAGGAACTAATACAGCTGCACTCAACACAGAGCATCTGGAGACAGCAGGAATTTGCTAGGCAGGATTTTGGGAAAAAGTCCTAGTTTTATGCATCCCAAAGTCAGGATCTCAAACTGGTCAAAGCTACTCATTTCAGATCCCTCTCTAGGTACACGGCTAGGGTAGACATCCATCTCTGGAGGCGCCTCTTCCTCTGCCTGCAGGAGGATCCTATGCTAGACAGACATCTAATGTCTACGAGGCTGAAGTTAAGGTAGAGGTACAGTAAGGAAAGGTCTACATGGTGCAGAGATGCCCAAATTGACACTGACCTGTGTCTCCTCCATGATGCAGCACCACCAGTCCATGGTGGTCCACAAAGCAGCTTTGCTGGGTCAGCCCCACTCACACTGAAGAGCCCCATGTCTTTGCAGGGCACGTTAGCTCTGGCACAGCATCTTTCGGATGCGGCTGCTCTGCTTGATGGGACTTCTGAACACCATACGTCTCTGTCACAGCGACTGGGTCCAACTGCTAGTGATGTAACGCTTCCAAGTGCCASACCCTTTTAAAAAATGAGGATTTGACTCCAATTCTCATTCAGAGGATTCAAAGTTTTTAACTTGGGTCCCTGGAGCAATTTTAAATTCCAATTTATGAAGTGCTAACACAGGAAGGAGCTGGAGGCACCGCTATAATTTACCACAAAGCAGATACGCAAAGATAATAATCCTGACAGCAGGCCAGGCCTGACTGCCCCCGCACCAACGGCCCACATGGGCACAGCACGGATCAAAGTCAGCTCCTGCGTTTAGTGACCTTGGACAGGCAGTAATTTGTGCTCATGGAGCCTGGGAAAAGGACAGGCATTTTTCAAGAGATGACTTGGCTCAGCTGCCGGCTTCAGAGCGGCGCTCTGGACGTGCAGCTGCTTTGCCAACAGACCCCCAGGCGCAGGCATATGACGGGGCTGATGGGTTGGACAGTCAGTTTGGCCGAAGGGCACAGAAATGTTCTGCCACCCCACAGGTGTCCTGAGAGAGAGACAAGAAAGCTACAACTTTTGCCCCACCCAAGGGCAGCAAATGGGTTACTCCATCCCTGAAGTGAGCTGCAGAATGAATGCATCTCCTGCCAAGCATTTTGTTAATAATGATCCGATTTGAAAATCCTTTCCCTAAGCGTTTGCTCTTACAGAGCAGATTTGAAGATGACTGAGATAAAAGATGGATGTGCTCAACAGCTTCTTGACCCATTTCAGGCTTCAAACCTTGCTTGCTGCTCCCAGGCACCAACCCTTACTGCCCCAAACATTTCCAGCAGGTAACAGGAGCAGTGCAGACAACTTCTAAAGTACCTAACACTTTTTTTGCTACGACCAGGGATCTGCTTACAGGTAAGGATAGACCAAAGTTGGCTTGGATTAGGGAGATGCAAGGCCTGCCCGGAACAGCCACAGCTTTGGTTGCCAAAGGGAAAGACGAAATAAAAAGCAAGCAGCGGAGGGAGAGCCACCTCCACGCAGCCACCTCCACGCAGCCACCTCCACTTGAGGGCTGAGCCGGCCCGGGGGCAAGCTGAGCTGAAATCATTCACTCTATGTGTGCAGGGCATGAAGCAGTCGGCTGAATGCCACGAAACGCATGAGGTGTGAATTACAGCATCATAACTCACGCCCTGAAGTGTCTTATTGCAAAATGGCTCAGGGCAGAGCTAGGATTTTTTTTCAGTGTTGTAATTCCCCTGCCTCTTTTCTCTTCCCCGCAACCGCCCTTTGAGTAGAGATACGTCCAAAGAGGATCAAATCTCACCCTCCTCAGCCCTGTGAAACGTGAGCAAAACCAGCASGGCTTGGCCCACTGTGCCTTTTCTTAAGGCTGCAATAACATTAAATTAATACTTTTCAAATATAAACCACTCATTGCCTTGGAACAACACAAAGATGGACATAAAATCACCTGATGCATGGACGGGTGTTATCAGAGGGCTCTGGTAAGAGCCACAGCATCCCGTGCTCTAGCAGAGTGCCTCCCTTTCCATCCACCTCCGTGCACCACTCTGTGCCAGGAGCAGATGGGCTGCCATGCAAATCAAGGCGAGGTGCAAAAGAAGGTCTCCAGGTTCAAGCCCTACAATCTCCATGGGCCCAACTCTGCTTGCAGCCCACTGACGTGAGCTGGCTCTCCACCGGGAGGTCTCCGGGTAAAAATAAACCCTTGCCCACACACCAGCAGATGCAGACTGTTAAATGAGAGGGGCTGCCCTCAGCAATGCCACCAGGCCACTTGCTCCAGGATTTGCCCTGGTCTGCCTCAGGTAGAAGGAATGGACATCTTGGACATCCCCTGGGCACAGTGACAGGGTGATTCATCGCTCTGGAGGCCAGTGGGATAACTTCCAAGGTTAAAAAAAAAAAAAAAAAATCTGATGCAGGCATCTGCTCCCAGGTCAACCAAATCCCACTGGAAGTAGCAAGCAGGGAGGAAGTCTCCCACAAGACACACCAAACCCTGTCTGACACAGCCACCATGGCTGCTGTCATTTGAGGGAAGAGACAAAGTCAGACAAAACGAAGGCAGGAGCTCTTCCAGATGAGAAAGCCACAGGCTCGGGTGCCAGAGACACACCATTAGGCTCCCACAGCCCCTCCTCTCTGTTAACCATCCAAATTGCTCTTGAGGGTAAGCGAAGGAGGCCAGTTGGAGAACTGACTGGTAGTTTTAGTGAAGGATAACCACCAGCCCTGAGACATAGCTGACCACAGGGCAAAACCACTGCTCCCACCAGCATTCTCCAGGAGTGTCTCAGCAAGCCCAGGACTGCCCTGGACGAGATAGGCAAGAGTGAAACCTGGGCCTGCACGCCTGGGACCCACGTTGTCTGTGGTCCAGAGAAGGCAATTTCTGCTTCCCTAAGCTGCCTGTGAGGCTTCTCCACAAGCAACACAAAGACAGCTGAAAAGTTCCTCATGGCTTGTAAACGTGGAGGCAAGTCTCGCCTGATGGTGAGATGGTGTCCTGGTGTTTCCAGTTCTTGATGGTCACAAAAAAGATCTCCCCAGCAACGATCACTTTTCTAAAGAGCAAGATGAGTGTTTTGGTTTGGTCCCGTGGATAATTGTTATCTCCTCAGGAGAGGAAATCTTCCCAGAAAGCGTAGGGCAGAGATTGAACAGTCTGCGGAGATCACAACAGTGATCCCTTGGAGGCTCAGCCTGCCAAGGCACTGAAGGACACACCGCACTTCAAGAAAGGGCCTAAATTCCAGAGATTTCAATAGGATTTAAGCCTACGCTTAACTCTGTTGCTGAGTTGCAGCCTGTGACCGTCAAGGTCTTCCTCTTTGTCACTTTGTCCGAAGAAGTGACAAATTACAGCCCCTGGACTTGTACAACTGTTGATTTGCGGGCTCTGTTGAAGATCTTAACTCTTGGTGACTATCATCCTTCCACCATAATTTTGGGCTTTCCTAAAAACAGGCCTATGCAGTCGGTCTACAACCCTGACTGCGTATGACGATGCTCTTCCAGCCTTGCGCAGATGAGCAGGAACCCTCCAGCCCGACATCTCCCCAACTCCGGCACACATGAATTGCTCCAATACCCTCATTTCACACATCAGTTATGTCCTGCCAACTTTCAGCTGGAGATGACTGAATCCTTTCCAGATTGGCTCACTTGTTGCCACAGCTACAGCAGACTACACACATTTCCAACCCTTGTTAAACCGCCCTAGCTGTGGATGCCGCATTGCCAGTTGTGCAGCCCGGGGAGGGCTCTGAAGCAGCCCCTCCACAGTAGCAAGAAAGCCAGKTCATGATTCCAGTCACTCAGCAGCCAGGATTCCTTGGAGAGGCTGCCACATGGCTTTAGTCTGTCAACTGCACTGCCTCTTAACTTGCAACCACAAAGAGCCACAGCCAGCGAGCATGTCACCAACTCTCCAAGTCAGCAAATCACTATCACAGTGAGAAATCATGCATGCAAAAACACAGAAAACAGAAAAATGTCACACCTCTTCTAGCTGACTAGCCCCATTTCTGTCCCATGGATTTAAGGAGCGGGAGACAGGCGAAAGAGGCTGAAGTTTTTTTTGGGAGTTCAGAGAAATCCCATCTATGGGAGAGGGGTACCGATTCCCATCTGCAGACCTGGCTGTTCAACAGGTCCACCGGTCCACTTGGAAACACCTGCCAGGATGTCTGGAGACCCAACTGCCTTCTCACTGACATGGGAGCCCTCCTTAGCTCAAAAACTGACTCCAAAACAACACTGAACTGCAAATCTCCTTGGCAGGGTAAATTATCGAAGCATGATTTAAAAGTGAGCTCTGAAGCTAGGGAGCTCAGCCAACTGCTGCATCTGGCCACAATATTGAGAGTCAATCCCCCAGTTAATAACCTCAGACTCCATCGAGGTGTGACATTAAAAAACAATCCAAATAATATCCCAGCCATGTCACTTTATTCTTTTTTCCCTTGAAAGGACATCTGGCATGCAATGCTTGGGTTTTCTCTCATCCCAGGGAAACCAGCAGCAACATTTTCCAAGGGTCTCTCTTCCCTAACCAGGGAGTGGAAGGGATGCAGTCAGTTCATGCACGGCTCCTAACATTTTTCCAACTAGCTGGGCTCCTATCCCCTTCTCTTCTCCCCTCTCCCATGGAGAAACACAGTTGCTACAACCAGCCTGTAGCTGGGGAGGGAAGGAAATGCCATTCCTGTTGCTGCTGCTCCAAAATCAGCAGCTGACAGTGGCAGACTGCAATGCAACCTACGACCTCCTTTAGAAAGGTAAAGACATCTCTCCTACCTCACATACAAAAACTGTCCAGGAACAAGTGTCTCAGTCTGGACACATCTAGCTATGGAAACAGTCTGTACATCTGTTTCCAAACCCAGCTCAAGCAGAGCTTCCTCTGTGTCCGTATTCTTGCATGTACCTTCATGACCCCTTTAGGAGAGCCATTTCAAGACCACTCCAGCAAAGCACCATTCCCTGTTTTCAGATTGACACAAGCTGAAATTCTCTTCCAACTTTGTGTTCTTGTAATTTTTCCACCTGCCAAGAAACCATCTTTTCCCCAGAAGGAACTGTGGAAATGGGCTTGGATATCTATCACAGCTCCAGCGATCTTATCAAACTCCTCACCACAAAACCAGGTAGGACTTAGACCAACCCAAACAGTATCTAGACTTTAACTCCTACCCTCAAGTGAGCACCGGGCTAAGGGCCGCTGATGCCAGTGGGACGGATGTGAGGATGGAGACCGTGAGAGGCCCAATCTCAGCTATAACTGTGAAACATTACAGAGTTGTTTCCTAAACATGAGAGCATGGCCTTAAAAAGAACCATAGCATTTCCAGAGTAAAACTGAATTGAAGCCACACCACTGAAATGGAGTCACTGCTCCAAACATGTTTGGAAGCTCTGCTCCAAGAACCAATACAACCACATCACTGGCTCAAAGCCGAGGGGATGGCAGCTGGAGGCGAGGGGGGTGGGAGAGGCTTTTCCAAGAAGGGAAGAAAAACACTTCAGGAAAAGCTGGCACTTAAATCTTAAAGACTCATGAAACAAGGAGGTGAAATGCAGAGGGAATTCACAAGCAAACATCCCTCGGGAACATCAGCATCGGCACACACAGCTGGGACAGGTAAACTTGATAGCGCCAGGCACAAGACAGAAGAAAAAATGTTCTGGAGGCAAGACTTTTTTTCCAGGAAAAAAGAGCAACAGGGCTATAAAATAGTGCATTTTCATACCAAGTTTATTTTGAGCCTTGGGCTGCAGGCAGTGCTCTCCTACTGACTGCCAAGCTGGCTACTGTGTTCTGCAATACTTATTTGATTGGCAAGATACTATTTCAGAGTTATAAAACCCTCCTGGAACATGCTCCCAATAAACTGAACTCCTTTTCTAACTAATCATTTTATTTGTCTAATTATTAGCAGCACTTGGAACAAATTAGACACCACAGGCAGAACCCAACAGGGTTCGGTCCCTGCCCAGCAGTTGTTTATACACTGCCCTGTGAAGGACCAGGACTGAGGTCTCCAGCCCAGCTCCTCATGCTGAGGCTGGGCAGCAGAACAAGCAGAAGGCTACCGGGAGTGTGCTGGGGAGCTGCCTACCATAGGGCATGATGTATTCCCAAGGTTAATAACGTCTAACTCAACTTCTATGTCCTACTTTGGCCTAGAAAAGATGCTCTCTTTGGGTACTTGCCTTCAAGGAGTAGTAAGTCCTGTCTATCCACTTTGACATAGGCAAGCACGCTCTTACGGGGCGCAATGTCCCTCTGCAATGAAGAAGTTGCCCTTTGGCAGGAATGAGGCAGAGCAGTAGCTGTAATTTCCCTATACAAAGCAAACAAAGTACGTTCCCTGCATTTCTCTAGCAGCAACTGGAGGCATAATCTGGATGCAGTATCCAGGAGACTGAACTGCTCTCCAGCCCATATGGAAGCAGCACCGTAAGGGCAGGTCTAGTTAAACCCAGATAAAACCCATTCTAGGGGTGCCTTAGAGCAAAGATTAAAATTCAGGAGTCAGAGGACAATTGTTCACAGAAATGAAGGGCGAACAGGTTTGTGAAGCAAGTATCAAGGGCACATTTATACTTAAATTAACAACCTTTCACATAACACCGAAATAAAACTAATACGGACTAATATTAAGAGGGCACATTGCTGAAACACAGCAGCATAGCAGTGCACCCCATTCAACCGAAGCTGCCCCTCCAAGCAGCAGAATAAACTTGCCGGAGCCTCTTTGTGGCACACTCAAATCCTCTGGGATATAAAAAGCCCGTTGACTCTCCCGGCATGGGGAGACAGCAGCTCGGTCACGCACAGGGATTTTCTCTTAAAACACTTTTCATCTCCCTCCGTATGCAGGCATACAGACACACACGGTCTCCCAACCCAGCAGGGATGGGATATCCAGCATCGGATGCTTCAGAAAGTTCAAACGCTAGTCACGTCTGACGAGGAGAGCAGCACAGGCTTCAGCATTACGGGGGAAGGAGGGCTTCCTAGGTCCCAAATCCACCTCCTGCTCCATCTCCTCTCCCATGGAGCCTGAGGCAGTATTTCCACAGAAGTCCTGTGTTTCCGTACACCCAGGTTTGAGGACCAGGGCAAAGGCAATCCTGGGATGAATCTGCTCTGCTCAACGTGCAGAGGGCAACAGAGACGTCCCCAGAACAGGGAACATGAGCTTTAAAATAATCTTATGGGGAAAAAAATGGACAATATCCTGAAGCGTAAAACCACTTTAAGCACATTCGTTTTGCAGTTGCTTGAATATAAAGCCAAGCCCTGGAGCTCTGCCAGCCAGTCAGTATTTTTACGACCGTATCAAAGCACATGATAAAAACAAAAAGCTTAAGGGTCAAACTCAGTGCCGGGATTAGTAACCAGGCTGAAGTGAATAGCGTGATACCAGGTCTGAACAGGATCCTCTGATCACAGGCACTTAAAACACATTTGTTTTTCAGACGGACAGCAGTCATGCCTGAAAACCCGTGTGCCAGATTCCTCCTTCAGCCCGTTCAGGTGTGGAGGGCTTTGTGCAAAATCTCTAAATCCTTTCCACCAAGAAGTACCAACAGATTCTGCAGCTGTCTCGAGTCACGTACATCACCCAGAGGAGCACACTGTCCAAGCCCTTCTCTCGTCGCTATTTCGGTCCCCTACTGCAGACGCTGCCCCTGCCAGGGCTGCTCCCCACAGCAGCGGAGTATTGCTGAGTATCCCTGCATTAGGCACTATCCAGGGTATGACATGGTTGCAGGTTGGAGCCTGCAAGCACCAAGAGAAGAGAAGGATTCCCTTCTGGGTAGACTTCAGGTTCTTACCAAGGGGGCTAAAGACAGATATTTTTAATTTATTCAGTATAAGGAATCAGACAACTTCTGCCAAGGGATTTAGCAGAAGCAGCAGCATCAGAGATTGAGAGAGACCAAGGGGTCCTTTCACGCTTCTTCAGAAACTGTTTGTTGAGAAAAGGCACCCATCGCAGAGCAGGAGATCCCGACCCCGGCATCACCCATGGAAACTGCCTTGGTGACCGCTGGCAGCAGAGACACCCAGAGCGAGCCACTTGGGAGCCCTGCTCTGACTGCGGCTGGTTTCCCAAAAGCCAGCACAGTCCCTACAGGGTCACAGGACGACTATACAGCTGGGATGCTACTTGCTGCCACTGCTGCAGCCCAGAGCACAAAGAGTTTGCAGTAGCTCCAAGCTGAAATGTCTGGAATTAGAAACCATCAGAGACACCTTCTCACCCTGTGGGTATCAGCACTCTGTGCCTCTGTCACCTTCATCCTGACAAGGCAGCAATGACGGGCACGTGAGCCAGGGAGAAGGATGGGGGCACTGGTGGGTGGTGGCACGTCCCCTGCTGCCTGGCAGGAGCTGAATGGCTCCGGCAGGACACGGTGCCACCTCCTGCCATCGCAGTCCCCTTCCGCACGGCCGCAGAGCCAGGGCGTCCCAACGCAGACCTTACTTTCAGCTAAATTTCTCTTTTATCCAAGCAGCCAGGAGGCTTCCCTATCAAATAGTCTCCAAGAGTGAATTTTAATGGAAGAGATCAGAGAGAAGCTTAAAGCTCGGGTTGTTTGTTTTAAACACTGGATGTTCCCTTGGCTTGGTTATTTTGGCCTTTTGTTAAGCTCCCTTTTATGTTACACATAGAGATAATTTCTTCTTTTCTACGGCAAGGCTGATCAAAACTGGGAGTGATTTCCTTCCAAAATATTTTTTTTAACTAAATAAAATTACTTATTTGTTGCATTCAGTATTTTTCAACAATGCTTTTAGTTTCTGCACAAGATGCAGCACTTTATTCCAGAGGATATAGAATCAAATAAAAGCCTTTTTCTACCTGTCTTTCAGCAGGAAAAACGTCCTTTTTTAAGGTATTAGTGTTGATTGAACATAAACTGCAATGACAATTCTTCAGTTTGTGTTATTTCACTAAAACAAAAACTAAAAATGCACATTTTTAAGCCACAGTGGTTTTAACTGCAGACAGGAGCTCTCCCACAACAGGAATTAAAGACAATTTGGGGACTACATTATGCACAATGAGCGTTTTTGATAAGTAGATGTTACTGCAACCAATTTGCACGGAACAACAAAATTACAGCTGGAAAAAAGTATTGAGGGAGGGAACGATCGGGAATAAAAAGAGAAAAGCCTGCTCCCCCTTGTTCGAGCTGTCCACCACCCATCACTCATGTCCCTAAGCTCTGACGTTACTTCAACACAAGCTGCCAAAAAGCTCTCATCCTGCAAAGTGCTGAGCACGCTCTACTCCCACATTCCTCTCTCCATCACCAAGGCTCGGTGGATTTGGGGCTGCGGCTCAGCCCCAAAAACACAGTGAGATGGCACCAAACATCACTTCTAGACTCTGCCCCAGGCAAGCTGTGATTTTGATTAAAGGAGCAAAATTTCTAGCTCCCCCAAGCAGCCTCAGATCCCACTCGCATTTTTCTTTTGATCCATCTGCCCCCTTAATCAGATTTTTAAACAGCTCACGGTGTCATCTTCTCTCCTTCCTGACATCGTCTGACCCACGGAGCTTGGCTGGGGCTAGACTCAAAGCACATCATATAATATTATGTCACCTCTGATGCAATGTGTCTCTGTGAGAGATGATGGGGTTATACCGTGCCTTTGCACAAAAGCGGAAAGCAATTTTGGGGAAGAAAACACAAAGAGGAACTTTTCCAGGAATAAATTAACAACCTGCCAAAAACAGCATACGCAATAGTTTCTCTATTTCCAGCTACAGCTTGTCTGATGGAGTGATTAAAAAAAGTAGTTTTTACAGGATGGTTTTGACCTTGTCCCTTATCTGAAACTTCAGCCGGTATCAGCGGGAAGAGCACAGGTCTGACCATGCTGCAAAAAGGAGACGTAGCCTTATCCCAGGATATACTTTGCATCTAATAAATCCCAAGGCTGCTGCAACATGTGGTTCCAGAGACCCGGTGTCACTGCTGTTACATCCCCAGGCAAGGACAGCTGCGCAGGGATCAAATCTAAACCTGCAAGTACTGTCTCCTTGTGACTGCACACATCACTTGTACGACCCCATGAAGGCACCTTCCGTTCGCTAAGCTGAAAGCATCTGACAAAGACGGAAAAACACCATCATATCCCCCAAAACTGAAGTAGGAGAAAGACAAGGAAAAGGCAGTAGCTTGCATCAAGCTAATAAACACCAGTGGCCACCCATGGCCTTCATGAAGGTAATTTTGCAACTCTGATTTAAAAAAGAAAGAAGAAAAAAAAAAGAAAAGAAAAAAATCAGACCACGAGTGATTTGCCAACAGTCACACGGCAGTCTGCGGCAAGGATGAGGACAGAAGCCATGCCTCCTGACACCCAAATCGCTATGAGAGATGTTTCACCATAGCTTTTTCCCCCTCAGAAACTGAAGCTCCAGTTCAAATATCTCACTTCAAGGGGCTGAAATTTCAATGGAGATGAGCCCTTCCATGCAAAATCATCCTCAGGTTGTTGTTCTTGCTGCCTGGAGGAGATGATGCTGCTTCTATCTTAAAGGGGGACATTAACAAACCAAAGAGATTGGTTTTGAGCCAGTTTCACATGCCCACGGCAGACCAAATGCCGGAGAAGGACAAGCCAACGTATTTTGGGTTGCCTGTCCCACTTCAGGCTTTGAGCACAGAAGTTTGCTTCCGTGGACCTGCTTGTGAATCCCAGAGACAGGAGGACCATAACACCTTAATGACAGGGCATGGGGACAGGCAGCCCCGACACAGCTCAGAGACAGGCAGGCCCAAGCTGGCCTCGAAGGGGCAGGGTAGATACTGCAGGGCAAACCACAACATCCAGGTGAGACATTAAATAAATGCACCGAGCTCTGTGCTGTCCAGCTACACAAACCCAGGGCTACAGCCAGCTCAGACACACCTACACAAAGTGCTGTCACAGCCAAGACTCTCTTTCTTTGCTGAGAACAAAGATTAAAGCAGTCTGATTTTCTCAGAAGTTGCTGATGATTTTTAATGCTTAGCATTCATGAAGTCAGATATGTGAGAGTCCAAAGAGCTGCTTCAGATCACCCCAGAAGTGTGCCAAGGCAGTGACTCCCAAATTTGAGAGATGCACTGAATTACTGCCCATGCAGGGCTTGCATTTATTTTCCTATCTCGTCTTTTGGACCACAGCTCTGGAGTTTGTAGCAGGAATAACTCAGAAGATGCCAATTAATAAAGAAGTAGCTCCCAAGCAGACACCTTTGCACTCCATCTATGCTGAGCACCACCACAGAGCGGGCCAGAGCCTCGGACTGCTTTCACCCCTCCTAACCAGGGAGTTTGTGAGGATGCCCACGTAAGATATGCAGTCATATTTTTGGCACTAGGCAAACCTTCCCTCAGACCGTCTGATGTGCACACCTCAGCCAGGTCAGATGGACTGAGGACACCCATCAACTTGTCGCCTCCTCCCATCCAAAACAGAGGAGAAAATAGAACAATTTAAACAGTCAATGCTGAGCACTAATGAGCCACATTATAGCGCAGTGCTGAAGTTGACTGTTGCCTCTTGCTATGTCTTATTACATTAAACAGTTCATTTTAAAAGTGGTAAAATGACTCCCACTTCAGAACACAGCTCTCAGGGGGGGAAAAAGAAAGTTTGCAATTTCAGCAGGGCAATGCATGGGATTGTCTCTTAATTACCAAAGGAAAGGCAGCTGGTTCAGTTCCTGCTATTTAATAATTTTCCTCTCTTTGATGTCTTGATCACATCTTTTGAACAACATGCTTGAAGCTTAACACTGTAGAGAACACTTATTTTCATAATGAAAGGGAAATATTTTGCTCCATGCATAATATTTAGTCATCCTGATAGGCTGCATTGATAGGGCTTCATATATTGTGTTTCCAAGCTAACGCTGAGTTTAAGAGAGGCCTGCAGGGTAGTGCAAGACTTCTATCTAAATGATAAATATGTAATCGGCATATGTGTCTAGCATCTTTTAAAGGGKTATCAAATGGTTTCTAATAAGAAAGATACAAGCACCCAAAACTTTCTTGTCCTAAAGGCATAAAAAGGAATTTCACTTGTTTCCCATTTTAGTTTTAAAAGTTAAAATTTCTAGGCCATATGAAAATGACATTAAACCATTGCACGGTGTGACAACTGTTGTACAACATACACAATCAAAAACTCTCTCCACTTCCCACAGACACCAGAGATGGCCAGAAATCTGGAGCAAGCACACAGTTTTGAAAGCTGCCGATAACAGGATGGGGTTTTGTGAGAGTCGCAGTGATCTACAGAAAATATATATGCTCCTTCGCACTGCACTACAGTAACAGGAAAAGCTGGAGGATGACCCAGCTACACGTACACAGCACCAAATTCCTCGAGAGGCAGCTGGCCACGCACGCTGGGACGGCAGCTCTCTACAGCTGCCTGCAGTTAGGATCTCTTTTTTTGATAAATGGGCCCCATTCAAGATGGGCTGCGATTCAATTTATCCTAATGGTGTAAATCGTAATCTGAAGTCAATGAGGATATCCCCATCRGGCTGCACACCAGAGTAAGGGGTAATGAATCGTGGAGAAGAACCTGCTAAACGGATGTTCAGAGGCAGGAAAAATGTCTCCAAAATGTTTATGACCTGGGCAGAAAGTTCAGGGCTATGGCAAACACTCAGCCTGTGCTCTAATTCTCCATGTACAAACTGAGTCTTGATAGTACAGGTTACATTCAATCTATCTAAACAAAACCTAGCTGCAGAGGAGTGACTTCAGGATGCAGACTTTATTTCAACCATAACACCCATTTCCTCACTCTTTTCACTTTAAACCAGATGTTATTATATCTGCGTGTGTGACATTTACACTTAACAATGCAGACTCTGGTCAAATTTGCTGAAAAAGGGAACAAAACCATGATTAAACTACTTCCTATATGCAAAGGCGCTTTGAACATCGTGTGTGTCACGGAGACTGGCGAGTCGGAGGCGCAACCGCTGCCCAGCTGAGGTCAGACGTGCTTTGAGCTGCAGCTGAGCAGATGTAGGAGGCAGCTGGCCACCGCTCACCATCACCCGTCGCTGCCCCTTCCCTCCAGTGGTTACCACCACCTCACATCTGCCAGAAGGACCAGGTGTGCCGTCCCTTGAAAATCCAGATGAGAAAAATCCTACTAGGAAATGGGCTCTAGTTAATCCCTGCTGTTTTGGGAGAAGGGAGGGCGCCAGGGATCGGATGTGACCTCTGGTCGGGAGTAGCTGGAAGTGATGACACTTCACCCCAGCACAGGATAGCATCCCTGAGCACAGCCCCAGGCTTCCACAGACGGACAGAAAAGCTGCTCTTCCAAAAAAGGAAATAATTTGGGACTTTTTTGCTCCCTGAATTGGCTAACCACAGTCTCAGAGAAGTGCCAAGACAAAGAGGGTGCAGGGAGGAGGACCAGGGCTGCTTTCGGTGGCAGCTGCCCCTGGCTCAGCAGCACTGTCACCCTACACAGCAGGAGCCTGACAGGCTCTGGGACCCAGAGCCAACTGGTCCTCTGGCAGGAGCTGCATGGGGTATTAGAAAAGGGACATATACCATGCTCCTGGATATGCAGCAACAACCTGAAGTCACTCATACCAGCAACACGTGTGAAAAGACAGGGACATACACCTTCCCAAGTACCCCTGCTCTCAAGAAAGCAAGTTTAATTGAGATTGAACTAGAACAACAAAATTAAGGGGTTAAAGTGCATCAGCAGCACTGCGGCTGGAGTCAGGACCCTTGGAGCAATGCTCCCCAGGTCAGAGACATGTCTGAAACAAATCAGGGAGGAGTGGGACAAAGGAAACAGCCCACAATGCCCACAAAACTGCAGATGAGGTCCCTCACAGCCACTGCTTTGGTGCTGCAATGCAAGGGGCCCTTGCTGGGTGTGTTACTGCCCTACAGACATGGCTTTGTGGCTCAGACCAAGATCCTCTCTCCTGCACTCTGTTCACCAGCTCACCTGAGCTCTATTAGCAACCAGCAAGCTTTGGACATGCCTAGAGATGGCTAAGACTGTAGCTGTCTCTAGCTCCCCTAGCAGAATTTTGGACCCATTTCTACCCACATTCATATGATACTTTCTTCCTTGCCCTTGTATTTGCCTCACTGCAGAGCAGCTTCCAAAACTTGCTCACTTTCTTCTTCAAAAAACCCCTTCTATCCCTCTTAAGGATGCTGCAGAGACAGACCCAGACTGAGGGCATCCCAAAAGCCAGCCCAGGTTCCTGCCCCAGTGACACTGGCCTCCCATGCTCTACTCGTCCTTTCTCCAGTGAGCTCCAAAGAGCGGAGAAAGGCTGGGACCAGCATTAACACATGGCAGCCGAGCCGGTGGGAGGCACGGGAAGGTACTGCCTGGGTGTAAGCAACGCTCATCCCACCCTTAGAGGAATGGTGGGAAGACAAGGCCACTACCCTCTTCAGTCTTCCTCGCAGGGACAGAAGAGACACACATGCCCCTCAGCCACAGTTTCATCCTCTAATTTAGCACTGCATGGAGCTGAACTCTATCCAGCCAGTCTCAAAAAATAAAAATAGACTGAATTTTGTTGCTAGGACAGCCCCCTACACTCACAGAGCCAGCAAGGGGCTTTTCTCTGCCTCGGTGCTGTCCCCTGACAGCTGAGCCTCCGAGGAGTCGGGATGCACCGAAGAAGCCATCACAGCTGCAGGGCCAGCTGAGAGCCCAGGAGAAACCGAGCCGGTGCATTCTGCAAAAATTTGTGGAACAGTTGCTCCAGCGACTTTAGTTTCTTGCCCCCTACGCGTACATCTCTCCTCCAGCACCGGACAGCCCATGTCATTTTTATCAGCATCAGTTTGTGCTACCTGGGGAATGCTAAGCATGCAGCTGAATTCTGATTTAAAAATTCATCTTTATTAGAAAATTACATTTCTAGTGAGCTAACAATATATTTCACTAGAAAAGAGGAGTTTTAGGGCATCCTTTGGAATATTACTGTATCTCTAAATAAAACTGAAAGAAAGAGACACTTGATGTGTTGGAAGTTTGGCCAATTTTCAGCAACAGTAATGATAATAGTATTTATATCCTGTTCCTCCTCCTTCCAGCATGAAGGAAAGCTCYTACACACAGTCTAAGAGGACAGCAACAAACACAGGATAATAAAACCACAGATTGTTGAAATACAAACACACTCAAAATAAATGAAATTAGGAGTTGCAATTTGAGAGAGGGAGGCATTTCAGATTGTGATAGCACACTCTTCTGCTGGCAAATCCATAGCACTCCATGGCCAGAATCATCATTAGCATGTTTCTTCCCAAAGATCAATTAAACCAGGGCAGAAATTAAAAGATCTTCCCAAGGAAACCCAGTGAAGCAGCGAGAATTGCAAAAGAGACCTTTGATTCACCCTCAATTCACCAGATGAATCATTTCATGTTGAACAAACACCAAACCACACTGAAGAGACACAACCAAAAGCTCCCAATCCCTGAAGCCATTTCAGACGGCTCACTAAATCATGCAACAGATTGATCAGATACATTACCAAAGCGCTATGATTTTCCTTAGTTAATTCATGGCAACGTTGCATAAACCTTGACTTGCATTGCAAGACAATTTGAGTCAGTTTAGCTGCAAAGAAAGCAAGTTCGCTCTACCACTTATTTGAGCAGACTATGAGTTTGCAGGCAGAGCAAGCACCCCACTACTCATGCACTGTTACTTATTAAGTTGCAGTAAATTGCCCATGCAATTTAAACTGAGATCAAAGGGAGACCAAATCCCGCCCCTGTAATTTTGGCAATAGCATCTCTCTGCAAGATCAGTGTTGAGCGTGTGGAGTCAAAATCACTATTACAGCTCACTGCTCAAGCATGAGGAACCTCAATTCCTCTGCCCAGCAAACCCCCATGGACACAAGCAGGAATCCAGCTGCAGCAGAGTTAATTGGCAAGAGTCAATTGGGTTTTCTTCCTCAGCTGCACRCTCCTGGTGCAAGAGAACTAACCAATTATTGAAAAATCACCTGGGATAAAAGACTGCAGAGGGAACAGTTTTGCAATAAATGTTCTTAATTTTAACTCCCTATGTATAATCTTTAAATATTACAGTAACAACAAGCCTAGTAAGTATTTTATAGCCAGAGTTATACTGCTGAATGTTAGCCTCTCTTTTTCTAAAATAAGTGACAGCTGTTGGCAATCCCCCCAACCCAACTCCTCCTGCTAATCCCCATCTGCCAACAAGGTATCACGGCCCCAGGAAATGGGCCCAGTATCTCGGGCATGAAATCATTAATGCTGTCCCACCTTACCGCTTTACACTTTGTTTCCATGCCTTCATGGGCACAACATCTCTGGGGTGGCTGGAGAGGGAGCCTGGCATCAGCTGTTTGACCCATGTGCTTCTAATCACATCTGATACAACATGGCTCATTTTACACTGAAAGGTCCCAACTGTGCAACTGCGCAGGAGATGTCTTTTCTTGTCTCCTGCCTGGTCAGTTGGGAGCACTGACTCCAGCCCCTCTGGCTAGCAGCTAAAATGATGTGCTCCTTAACATGTTCAGCAATAACCTAAGAGAGTACTAAGGATAATCCTTGTCCTCAACCCAGAACATATTTGGRCGGTTAGAGCAGGGGCAGAAAACCAGGGTCACCAGATACTGGCCAAGACTAGCAGAAGGGATATTGGGGTGGGCAGCTCAAGAACTCCCAGGAACAGCCCAGTTTCCAGCACACAGGTACTCACCACCTCCTGAGAAAACAGTCTCAGACAGGTCTCCCCAAATAAACCCCAAATCCACCCTCTCAGGGCCACTCTTTCCTAACTTCACCACTGATCGGCTCAGCGACAACAGGTCTCCCATCTCACAGTCAAAAACCCCCCTAAGACAGATCTCTATTATTTTGCTTGCAGGGCTGCACACAGGTTTCGCCAGCTGTATACAAGCTCGGAGAAGCAGTTACCTGGAAGCAAAAAGCATCACTGCACTCTCACTAGTAGTCAGCCCTGGTTCCTCCCCACTACACATTTTTTAGCCTCTCTACACGTGAATCCTTTAGACAGGAGCTTTACAAAGGAGCTGCGACCAAACAACAATCGCCAACCCAGCACAAACATCTCGCTCCATCCAGAAAGATGGCTTGCAACCTTCCGGTTTTACCTTTAGCAAATTACACTGAAGACTTGTAAGGGTTTCCCTCATGCTCCCACACACTGCTTCCTGTTGTTGACACTTTCATGGTAAGCACGTGCTCCGAGGCGCTTCTGTAGTTTCACTGACGCTTGTGGAGAAGTGTAAAGATACCAAATATAATTTTAACAAGTGGTCTCTGCACATTTTTCATCCACTGAACAGTGAATTTAAGCCTAAGAAAGGCAAACCTACTGCCAGTTGTTACTTTTACCAGGACTTCTGAAACAGACCACAAGTCTCAGTATGAAAACTACTGCCTTAAAACATAAGGCACTGTGTTCCCCTCTCGGGTCTCCCAAAGAGATCAGCCTCTAAGACAGAGTTAAACATCTGAAGGGCAAACGAGTCTCAGACTGCTTTGATGAAGTTACTACCATCCCACAGCCTTCTTAGTTCACTGATAACAATTTAGTCCTACAAGATGTGTAAAAACTGGCACTGAGCATGACAGTGAAGACACTGAAAAATYCCCATGTCAGGTCCTGGGAATGTTCCCCAGCAAAGGAAGATGGAGAGACACCAGCAAGGAAGATAGCTAGCCAAATAGCCAGGGTCAAGGACAGCTTTGGACGAGGAACTTCGTACTTTGGAGCAGAGTCAGCACCCAGCTTTGTAAAGGGGACAACTTCAAGCGATGCTGATTTTAATGGCAGCAGATCTATAACCACACAACTTGAACGCATCGGGATTGAAATCCCAGGGGTTGCTATGACCTCTCCCTTACCCCAAAGGCAAATGCCAAAAACATTAAAGAGCAGATATGGAAGCCGAAAAGAGAGAGTGTTTGTCTGAAACATCCCAGAATCAGTTTCGGATCATCAACATCGCAAACCAGCCTACACAGAAGCTTGCTGATAATTGCCCCAGCTATCTCCACCAATACACATGCGATGTGGCACGTCATTTCTGTGCCTGCCAACACTACAAGCTCCGAATGTGACCCTGGCTCTCTTCCCCAAGCACTGAGAAACTCTCGTTATGTTTGGCTCCCTCCTTGTCCTCCCTTCACATAAACAGCACACTTCCACAACGTCAATCTGGAATTACTTACTGTTGTTGAAGCTCAGACAGAAACCGCAGGCCACCTCTCCTCTCACCCAAGCAGGAGGCTCTCACTGCGCGTTCTCCCCAGGAGCAGAGGTTGCCCAAACGAGAGGGCTTCACCCAAGCGCTCTAGCAACCCTGCCAAGCATCTCATCGGGCAAGTTGCTGCCCGCGAAAATGATGCCCTTTATCTATCCCACTCTGTTCCCAAGACCTGCTGAAAACTAGTTTATCTGTGCTTTCAGAACATTAAATAGACACCATCTGCTTAAGATTACCCTCATTAAAGCTAACATGGAAACATAATTGGCCACATTTTCTCTTCTCTGCTTTTGCAAGTGGAGTGTCACTTGCAAGGCTTTGGGACTAGCTTTGAAACTCCCTGAAGGGAAGAAACTGAAACCATGAAAGAACCACAAGTTACTCTCCAACAAGCGTCTTCCTTCATGCTGACACAACACACAGCTCAGGGACAGGGCAGACCCAGGAGCTTGTCTCCTCCAAATCGCACCTGACTACATCTGGCAAATCACCCCACTGAGGTCAACCTTATTCCCAGGCGGCTGCATCTGGCCCCTGCCAACATGGCCAAGGCTGTACTTGGCAGAGCAAATTAACCCACTACATGCTCAAAGTTGCCCAGACTGAATTGTTGTCAGTGCCTGGGCTAAACAGTTCACTTGTATTCAGTCTGCAATGACTGCGAGAAGTGTGGGGCAGGGAAACCTGCTTGCTACGTACCTTCGAGGGTGGCCTCTTCTACAAGAGGAGGCTAGAGCAGCTCAGCAGAATGAAGGCTAAGAAGGGACACGATCACTCTCTATAAAATAGCGGAGAGAAGTGGGACAGGAGGTCAAACCAAACTGAGAGAGATGAGACCTGTTTATGCAAAAGGACAATACTGGCATGGGAACAAATGGGGTGGTTGTGAATAAAAACGTCTACACTGGAAGTTATTAACCATCAGAAGAAGTCTGAGGCTTCCAATCAAGCCAACCCAACCACCTTGAAGGTTCATATGTGGGAATGCAACATGCTTGCACACCATTAATGACCCACACAATACTTTCAGCCATAAAAGAAAACTTCTTCCATCTGCCCAAATTATCCACTAGTCTTGTGAGGGCTCCGAGAAGGCACTTCTGCCAGGAGATATATTGCTGCACACACACTGCTTTCCCTGTTTGATCTGCCCACTTTGCAAAGAGGTGCTGATGCACAGACTGTTGGGGTATCCTTGGATGAAAGGCATTATTAGATAAGTTCAAAGCCTGAATATATATTAATAGTAATATTAGACACAATACCTCTACAAAAATAAATTGCCACTTGACCCAAGGCTGGGAAGCAGAAAGTGATCTGCCAAGGCCCAGATGTGTGACACTAGCCCATAAACGCATGATGGGATCCAAAAAAAAGCATATGGAGCAGAGGAGGCAGCTGGAAGTGATGATGGGAGGCTCGCTTCCTCACTGCGTGCACTCTTCTTCCTAACTTCATCTGGTCAAGACTCAACAGCTCTCACTAATATTAGCAACATGCAGCAAGCTTCAGAAGCCTGAGCTGGTGCCATACAGTTAAGGGACATCTGGGAAAGCATCAGAAGACCCAGGCTGGGCCAAAGTGAAGTTTTATCTAAACTCAGCACCCTGTTTTTAATGAAGCTAGATGGTAACTGCTTAACAGCAACAGAGAGAACACTGTGCTTAGTCTTTAGCAATCAGTAGATTACAGACTGTCTGACCCAACCACATGTCTTGGCTGCTGTGTTTAATAGCAGTCAGCCTTGTCCCCAGAAATTTGTCAATTCTTTTTTTGAACCATTTCAGCCTCCATATCACCTTTCAGCAAGGTGTTGCACAGCTTAATTACGTAGTGGAGAAAAAACATTTAATTTTATTCCAGCTCGTACACAATAATGTCATAATTCCTGCACCATTGCCAAGAGGCTGAACCTGTTCCTCTCCATCATCTCCCCGTGCCTGTGTCAGAAGAATTCAGGATCTGCATTCAAACAAGCATCCATCTCTCCTTTTTCCTCTGCTTCTAGACTACTTCAGCTGATTTGGGATATCATTTCAGACAGGTCTTAGTATGAGAAGGATTGGACTGTTGCCAGCCTCAGAAAGACCAACTAGAGGTAGCGATGGGAGGCTTGTTTGTTTTAAGCAGATTAGCTCCCAACCACTGAAGGTAACTTTATAAATCTTTACTTTCATATCCTTTGCAGAGACCACTGGAAATAGGTCTAGAAGCAAAACAAGGAACAATAGTTACAAGAATGTTATAAATGGCTTTATTTCATCTGTGGTGAGTGTTGTTTCCGAAAGCTAAGGAAGTTAATTTATTATGTTAGCAATTTGACAACCAGCCTTTTTAATTGGAACTCAGCTATTGTGTTTCGAAACAAACAGGAGCTAGCATGGGCGGGGTATTGCCCCTGGCTATGACTTGGCTATTAATTTATCAATTAGGAGCAAGGCTGGGCTGCAAATCCCTTCACCTTGTTTTGCGTGCTGGAACTCATGAAGCCAAGAGTTTGTCTTGGCTAAAGTCACCAGAAGATGAAGCTTTACAAACCAAGACATCTCTGCTAAACAGGTACAGGAGCCCCATCTAAGACAAATAGGTCGGAAAGTGTTAGCCGCAACTGCTAGACCCAACGCATTTCCCATAAAGTATCCATAGGCTTTTGATGGACACAGAGACCAGAACACAGGCAACAGTGGGAAGAAAGAGCCTGGGAACTCAGATAAAGCCCCAAAGTGAATGGACGTTTGCTGACGACAGCACTGTAAAGTTGGCTTTGGTGCTTGGCTCCTGGTAAAACAATGACATAATGCTGTGTTTACTAGCAGGGAAATCTGAGGGTTGGAAATGGGTCTGTGAAAAACCACTAACACGGTTTTTTGACAAGCCAACAGATTAACATCTATTGTCACTGGGGCAAGGCCAAACTCGGCTGGAAAAGGTCCAGGAGTTTGATGTCACCGAGAGGCTCGCAAGGACGTCAGCTAAAGAGCGTTCCCATGTCATTTCAGCATTTACTGCTGTGTTACTGCCTAAAGCAAGCTATTAGCCACCATCACCTTCTGTTTAACCCCTTCTGTCCCAACATGCAGTAAAGACTTTTGGCAAAAGGGGTTTGACCCAGATCTGCTACAGCTCACATTAACCAGAAGCAGAAGATCGATAAAGGACCAGGCAGGACAGGGTGCTGGCAGATAAAACACATACCAATCAAGTTTGGAGTGATAAACCTGTGTTAGTACTATCTACACTCTCTGTCTTTCTACAGATAGAAAGAGTGGGCATCATTTCTTCGTTTGACTCCTTAGGATGTTTTCAAGTCCCCTGTGATCCAAATCGCATGGCCAGTTGCACCCTTGACTTGGTCTGTGTCAAGGTCTTTATCATAACCCAGCCAACACCTCTCACACACAGCAAGACAACAGCCAAGAAGTTTAAGCTCCTCACAAACAAGATCCCAACACAAGGACACCTGGACTCCCCTAAATTCCAGTGCCTGGTGGAGAACGATCTCACTCTACTCACCAGATGAGTTAGAGCCCTGATGGCTTAGCATCACTATGATAACGTGGTGGGCAGAGCCCCATAAAGCCCTCAGCACACAGGGAAAGCTTTGTGTCACCTCTCCTCAGGCATAAAGGCTGCAGTAAGCGTATCAGTGCTATACTCTCAGTCCTTCTACAGACCCTCAAAACCCGGTGGAAGGCCCTGGTGCTTGCCCACAAGATGCTCTCCAGTCCAGCCCTACTACATTTGGAAGATCACCTAGGACTCCAGAATTAAGACAATGGGTAATAACCCTACGCTGTGGGCAAGATTATAGCTTTTCAGAAGAAGGGAGGGGGGGGGGAAATGAAAGAATAGAATAGTATTCTTAAGGTCTGGCCAGGACGGTGGCATCAGCTCCAATGGGACCTAAAGATCCTCTGCAAACCTCTGCTTTCCAGCCCATTTCTTTGACCAATCCACTCTTCTTCCACAAACGCAGAGCAACACAGATGTTAAAAGAGAAGCAAAACACAAGCGTGCGCACACAGACAAAGCCTCAGATCAAAACCTCAATTCCTATCAAACACCTGCACACCCCCCCAACACAAGAAGAGAAGAATTATGTAGAACAGTAATCCCAATGTCCATCCTGGCCAACACCAGGGCACTCAGATACACAGCGTTACTCACAGCTGAACGGACTGGTAGAAAACCCAACACGGGGGCTGCCACAACCAAGCAATTTGGCAAACACCTTCAGCGGTGAGGCCAAGGGTCTGAGCGGCAGCACCTTGCTTCCATCGCCAGGCTGTACATCCTCACTTGGGCCAGAGCCACAGTTCTTCCAAAAAAGGAGACTCCCTCCGAGACGGCGGTGCCTCCTGCACACCAGTACACACTATCACTCTCCAGTGCCACTAGCAAATTGCCATTGCTATACAAAGGGCCACTGGTCCTTATGCCAGGAGGACCGAGGGAGGTTTAAAGACAGACTGATGGACTTTCTTGCCCAGATCATGAGTACTGCAATCTCCAGGGGTTGTTACCCATGACAAATTCACTTAAAATATTTTTACTTTAAACTGAACTATTTATACTTATCTTTACAAATTGGGGATGTCTGTATCAAAGGATGAAATGCAAGCTACAGCTGCCCAGCTCAGAAACAGGTGGAAAGCTGCTGCCTCAAAGTAGTCCAGAGTTTTGACATAGACTGTTACAATCACAAAGACAGCAGCAAAAGATTAAACAGAAAATCTCTTCCTGAGCAATAACAGCCAGAAGACTCTTCCATATGCCTCAAGCAAGAGTATTTCGGAGGCTGGCTACTGCACTAGAGCCCCTTCAATGTAAAACATCCTGTGTTGTCTTTATAAAACACCATTTGCTGAACCATTAGAGGAAAACACATCTGGATTTGGGGAAAGGAAAGAACTTGTTAAGGATGTCCAGGGCTTGTAAAATGCAGAAGACACAGGACTGCTACCCCTTGTTACATGGAAAACCAGCACGGATGTTCCTCTAGAATCAGTCACTTTTTATTCTTCTCTGCTTAAACCAACAGCTCTAATCTCTTGTTATTAATAGAAAATAAGCAGCCCTTTCATTAACAAAAAGAGATATTACTACCAATGCTGCTTCAGGGATACTGACAGTTTCACCTGATATAGATATATTTATAAAAAAACACACACACACAGAGCTTCCCTTCTACTCCTGGCTTTCCTCTGTCCCATCCCAGAAGCCAGCTTGAGAGACTGTTTTAATCCCACTTATGAAAATGCTGAACTCCAGTCTTTCTTCCTGTGACATGTTTGGGAGATGGGAGGAGGGAGATGCACTTAATCTGCTCTCCATGGCTTTCTTCCAGGAAAATACTTCACATATCCGTGTTTGTTTGTTTTTAAATTCTAAGTGATTTTAATGCCGGTGAAAGTTGCTGGAGTGACAGCCCTGGGAAACTGCAGGCCTCCCACTTACGCACTAGCAGGGGCTGTGCCAGCTGCCCTGCTTCTGCTGAAGACCAGGAGCTCAGCTGCCTCTTGCAGCATCTAGCCCACAAATAACCGTCCCTCAGCTCAGGCTGCTCGAGACAAGGCAGGTGTCAGAGAGTGCCAAATTTTCAGGCAAAGGAAATACACTGAGCACAGAGACAGTACAGCAAAGCACTCACAGGGCAGGGGAATGGAAAAACATTTAAAACTGATTTTCGGAGTATTTTGCTTGAGGTCACAGGGCTCTACTGTGGGCTTGCATCTGCTGGAGAGGGGAAAATCAGGAGTAACCTTCTACCCACAAAAAATACATGCATGGGTTCATTTATAAATAATAACAGACCAGCCTGAGCCAGAGTAGGAAAATCCCTGGGCAAGCTGAGGGAGCAATTAGAAATCACATCTTCACAGTTAGGAAAACAGCAATTCAGACGCTCTCTGCTGCATCAAACCCCTGAGGGTACAAGAATGCCGGCAAGAAGATTTCACCTCTGCCGGTGAGCTTTCCTGACAGGGAATACAGAGACACCAGAGAGAGATCAGACAGCAACAGCTAGTAGCCTACTGCCAAGGGCCCTGCTCCCAGAAAGACCATACTCCACGCTTCACCTCAGATACCTCCACAGACCCTGGGACTCCAAGACGGGAAGGAATGCCCTAGAGGAACAGGCTTACAGCTGGTAAGCATGGCTGGCATCCTAAATGTATGTTTCCTCAGAGGGGAATGTAGCTTTTGTATCATCCCATTCATTACCACGTCTGCTGAACGCTGTTAGGGAAGCAACGGTCTGACTCCCTTTTCCGGATAACACCACGACCTTGCCATTCTGCAACTGCTGCTCCCAGGGGTGGACCTGGACATGACCCAGACTTGGGGGTTTCAAAGCCTATGCTAGCAGTCAGCCCTTAGGTAACACACGCATCTTTACACTTTATAAAAGGTGAGTAAATCCTGTTGGCTTTGCAGCAGAGCACACCAAGATCCAGAGAGGTTAAACAAAGGATCCAAGGCCACACCACCACATGCAAGCTCTTCTACCACACCGCACAATGTCTTGTGTGTATCACAGTGGACATTAGTTCAAACGTTTCTGGATGATTTATGAACTTTATACATTAAAGTTTGCACTTATAGGCATGTCCTGGACAGTGGAGAACCATGCTTCCAGTATTTCAGGGGCAGCTATGGAAGACTTCTGTAAAGGAGACAGAATGGCAGTGTGGAGCTCCTGTTTAAACACTACTATGGTTAGCAGTGGTTTGGCATGTTTCTGATAAATGTAGATAGGGATGTTTTCCTTGCAAACAAGTTCGCATCAAGGCTATAAAATCATGCTACTGACTGCYGAGAGCATAGGAGCCTAGTGCATCACTGCATTTAGTCAGCGTGGTTTATAGGAAAAATAAAACACACCCCATTGGTCACAGAAACAGTGCCAGCAACATATCAAAACGTAATTATTGCTAGTTAGGTTTCAAACACAGTATGTACAGGACCACACACGTATTTATGGACACTTAAAGCCTATGAATATGTTATTCCATCCAATGAGTCAACCATCACAAACTAAAGAACTTGCATTATAATAATGAATGTTACCATACAGCATTACAGCCTTATTGTGAAGCCATGGTACACCCAGATCCTGCGCTAGAGCAGTCAGTGACTATTAAGACCTATTAAGAACACACTGCAGCATACTAGGGCAATACGTGAAATTGTGATGAAGACACATCCCCCAAATCTGTATATTCTGCCCACAGAAGTAGAATGCTCCCAGTCTAAGGACTTCGTTCGTTACCTACACATTGAGCTCCTCTTCCAAAAACTGGAATAAGGAGTAGCTTTGCTGAAATCAATAGCTCAATAAAATCAAGAGGAGAATCTTTACGRTTGTCACAAAGGCCACCCTAAGCATGAGAGCACCAGTTAACACCACCACTTCAAGCACTTACAGGTGCTACAACGAATAGATTCTCTCTCTGCTCTACCTTCACCCCAGGGCAATTTAAAGTGTTACTACGTTATCCTTCTTCATGTCCATTCTTCACAACGATGCCTAAATGACCACCAGACAGTAGCTTGGGTTACCATTATGTTGAGACGATTACCTGYTCAGCTAGTTGATATTGTCTCRCTGCCCCCACCTGCCTGTATCTGTGTGTCATCRCTTGTCTTAACAGCCCAGHGCAGAGACCAYCTTTCAGGTCTGTCTGCACATGTTTTAGTGCAAAAGCATCCTTGCTTTGTAATAAAGGCTCTTATGCATTCCAAAAAACTCCATATTTATAAATACAAACAATGAGTATACCATATTACTGACATTTAGTGAATGTGAGTTTGAAGGACTGACTATATTATATATATTCACCTAGAAGGTGGTGCAAAGAGTAAGTAAGCAAGCTAAAGTGGAAAGGTTCTAACTAGGTTGCAAGATGTTCCACTTCAAAATCCCTTCAGGTGAAGAAATCCACCTGGTTTCCTTTTGCCTTCCCCCCTGCCCCAAATGTGATGATGTCCCTGCCTAGAAGAGGATAGCAAAGAGATCCTGGAGAATATATTTTTGCTTTTATAGTAAAGACACAGGGAGATGCACTATATTAAAAAAACGTAGTAATTACAAACTTCTCAGTAAAACTTTCAATAAAGCCTCTCTCTAGAGGTGTGAGCCAACGCCCAGAGAAGTTACTGGGAGTTTTTTTTCCCCATTGACTTGACTGTATTTGGTTTTGACGCTACCTGATTAAGCAGCAGACACCACCAATTTCAAACAGTATGCTACTGTGCAGCTCTCTCCCTTCTTCATGTAATATTTACACAGCATGCTCCAGGCAAGGTGTCAGCTCTAGCTACAAGAAAGCATTCAGCTTCACAATGCCAAACAACCACATCTTCTCCGTGGTTACTGGGGACCAGTTCCCTTTGCGTGAACAGGCACGGATTAAGAGGATACGGCATGAAAAAAGAAGATTAAAAAAAAAAAAGAAAATCATCTCACATTAGAAGGYCCAGCTGTTTCCTCCCAAATGACTAAATTAGAGGGCTTGTACGTCACCTCCTGCCTCAGGTAGGGTCACATTGAATCCCTCTTCCTGTTTAATCCATATAAAATGGGAAATGGGTTTTGAGGAAGACAATGACAGAATATGAGAGTAGTATTTTTTCAGGCTGTGTACTTTTATCTGATAAATTGCAAGACTGCTTTGGAAGCCAAAGAAAAGAATAGAAAATGCTGCCACATGCTTCATGGGTGGCCATGGGCCAACCACTTAACCTCTCTTTGCCTCATCTTCCCAATGAGGGTACCAGTATATACCCTACCTCGCAGGGATGGGAGGAGAGCAAAACCTTTGAGCTGCCCATCTCTCTAAGGGCTGGGTGCATGGGTGGGATGAACAGACGGGCTGCTCTGGGATGCAGGAAGTCTGGGCTCCATTTCCTATTCCATCACTTGCTTCCTTAGGATGTCTGTTCATGTCTCTCTCCAGTCACGCCTTCTGGGAAAAGGGCATGATTTAGTCTCTCCATTCCTCTCCCTTTTAGCTTAAAGCAGTGAGACTGGCGTAATTTTGACTACAACCCATCAAGCTGTGTCACACAAGTGGACCCCAGCACCCACCCCACTCAGGGCTCTTTATGAAGCCAGAGGTCACCTGCAGCTTGCAGCAGCTGAAAACATTTGTGCTGTCTCTTAGGACAACACCTCCTTGGTAACCAAGTCCCAGTGAAAGTCAATAGTGGCATCTTCGTCACTTTTAAAATGGAATTTGGAGGCTTTTGGAGCTGTTGCCCCCAGCTCATGGGCTTGCTAAAAGCTTTTCTCTGAGCTTTCTTTTGGCTGCCTTCCCAGCACACTGCAGGCTCAACGACAGGAGAGCCAGTACAGGCAGCCTGTGCGGATGTAAAGCCTCCTGCGTTATTTCATTCTACCCTGAACACAACAAATCAGGACAATTAACTTGTCTCTCTATTGGTTTTTAATCTATTCCTAAGGCTGGGGACAGCCGTTTACTTTGCAAACTGTTGAATTTAGATACTACTGTCTCTTGGCTGAATGTTACCAACCCACAGCTCTGCTGGAAGAAAGGACCGTGAGTGCTCCTTAATCTGTTGGGCTACCCTACTGCCCGCTGAAGAAGCCTTGAGTTATAGAGGCAATAACTGCCAGACAGTGCATGATGAAAAGCAGGTAGATGCCTAAAGCATCTGAGCTACTTTGCAAACCTGCTCTGAACAAGCTCAAAGGACTGTGCCTCTCTTGGGCACTTCCTAAGATAAGGTAACATGGAAAAGATCTCCAAGAGAGAGAAACACATGCAGGTATGGCACTGGAAGGCTAAGAGGATGCTGAGAAAGGGAAGAAAGTAAATCTCTCAAGGCAGCGAATAGGAAAAACCTGTACGTTATGTTGGCCTCATAAAACAGTGGTGCCCGAAAAGTAAAAATCCCAACAGGACATGGAGACTAAAACCTCTGCTGTTAGGGAAGAATTTCACTTCAACAAGCAACATTTCCGTCAAGAACTAGTTGCAGTGATAAGGAAGAGAGAAGTCCTCTGAGCACTAGCGGGTGCAGGCAGCTTTGGACTAGCAAGGTTTGATCTCTCCCTCCTGCTATCCCTGCTCCTCTGGCCATTTGGGAGCAAGGGCAAAGAGTTGAACCAACCTCAAGAGAACTGTCTATCCACAGCTTCCAGATACTTCAGAAATACTGAATTCTTTTCTTCCTGACATGTTTCATCAGACATTAAAAAACAATGAAGATTTTGTAGTCTGCAAAATCATAAGATTTGCATCTAAAACAGGCAGAGCAGTAGAAATTATCCTTAAAGACGTATATCTACCCTAGGAGGGTGGTGGTCTACATACAGAGGAAGCCACTGCAAGGGAGAGGGAATGTTTTACCCCAGTCTGCTTTCTCCTGAGCTCTCCTCTGCTATGCACACAGGCAATCACAGCCACCTTTGACATAACCCTTGCCAACGCACAGAAGTTCAGTTCTGAGGAACGATGAAGTCACGGAGCAGCCTGCTAATTTTCTGGCTCTTTCCCAGCGCCCCAGGCAAAGATGACAATAACAATAATAATAATTATTATTATTATTTCAGACCAGCGAGTCAAGCTGGATCACGGCCCCTGGAAGGAAAGCCGCACAGGGTGTCTTGATGGGGGGAWGGGGAGAGCAGAAAATGGATCATAAGTCCTAAATAGGTACTCCATCTACTCATCTAACACTGCCTTCTGATTCACATCAGGTCCCTCACTGTGCTCTACCCGCAGGCCACCAGCCATGTGAGCTCTAGGTTTGTCACATCCTGTTCACCCTGGAAGAGATCTGGCTCACAGTCTCCAGCTCTGCTAATTAAAAGGGTCAAAAAAAGCCAGGCTGAGCCTTTCTTACCCATGAGTTGCTGGTACTCCTAGCACAAGTGGCACATGGAGCTCCTCAACTCAGACCTGAAGGCAGGGCCACACTGGACAACCCATTTGAATGGGTTGGGGGAATCCAGCTCCTTCTCCCATGGTTGCAATGAGGGACCAACACAGGAACAAAGATCCTTGCCACTAAACCCATGACATGTCCAGACCCTCCTCGTCAGTGCTGGCTTTTGTATAACCAGCAGCTTGCAACAAAGAGAAATAAAGCCATGAAGATGCCTGATCACATCTGAGTCGCTCTTGAGCGTAAGCAGGAGCAGCTAAGACACAAGGAACAGAGCTTGACCCTAGCAGTACAAGTTTTTTCTTCAAAGCATGCTGACATTTTACAACAGGTCACTTGTGACAAGCACACTCACGTTCTCCTGGGAGCAGTGCTGAAACCCAACACAGCAGGACTCAATCCCTTATAATTCAGCAATGCCAGTGCCCCAAGGAGGTTAGCAACTATATCCATGCAGCAGAGAGATTCCTACAAGAGCAATCTCGAGACATTCAGAGATGGCATTAGGAAACAATTACCCTGGGGAGGAATTGGGACAGTATGCAGGCATTTCAGATGACTAATATCAGCAATGCACCGCACTCTAACTGGAAAGAGACAGGGCAGACACTTGTAAGCAAGAGCATTTTACCTTCCCTCCATGCTGTACAAAGCTGAAAAACACAAAAAGCCCAACTGCAACAGGAGTTGAGTAGTGCTGGAAGAGGAAATCTGTACTGATGTATCCATCCCTGCCCTTGGGATAACACAGGCACACTTAGAGACCTCAGAAATGACCTCAAGCATATAAACGTCTAGTGAGATAATGCACATCAGTAACTACTCAGTCCTCTGCGGAAGAGCAAGTGGTCAGGGAGGGGGGTGGGGGATCCCATTCATTTGGCTTCTAGTGAATGTTTGCCATCACCCAGGTCCTGTGAAGCTGTGAACAGGTGAAGGTGCTAACCCCCTCTCACCTCCCTGAGAGCAGGATCAAGCACATCTGGTAGGCAGAGGCTCCCTGCAGGGCTTCCAAAGGAGTCAGACATTTGGGTAAAGGGTAAGCTATCCGCCTAAAGATAACCTGGAAACAGAGAGAGGGGAGGATGTCTTGTTTAAGCTCCTCGATGGATGGTTAAAGGAGGCAAGCATCAACAGTGGGTCTTTTTAAATAGAGAATGCATTTCTGGTTTGGGATCATTTCATGTTTAATTCAGACAATCACAATTTCAGACTAAAAGCCAGAGAAGCTACCCCATAAACAGATCAAACTTCAACAACTGAGAGAAGAGACTTTCAGACTGTTTAAAACTTAGCAGAGGCCAGAAAAGGGATTTGGATTTTGTTACCAGCCTTTTCTCTTCAGAATGATTAACTGACACCTTCAACCATTAACTGCAGCGTCCTAATCCACCCAGCTTCACCACAGCATTGCTCAGCCTATGTATGACCCCTGTTGCACCAAGGGTCTTTCCAACAAACCCAGACTTGACCTTCCTGACATTGTTCTTGTTAAAAGAAAAGGGAAGGGGGAAAGCAAGGAGATTTAATATTTTTGAAGCATTATCAAGCACAAATCAATTTTTAAAAGACCATCAGTATGGAAAAAGAATAGGAAATTAATTTGGAAAGTCAAAAGCTGTAAGAGCAGCAGTAGCTTATATTAGGGATATACCATTCAAGAGGCATGTGGTTATTGATCCAACCTTCTGTTTAACCTTTCACATGCTGCCATCCAGGGCCCCCAGCCAACCGGGCGGCGTTGTGCGACCCAGTTGCTGACAGGGATGCAGAGGGAGGCATTGCAGATTCCTTCCCTAGTAGCGATTTCCAAGGGGGGCGAGAGGGCTGGCTGGGTTCCTATCAAACAGCACGGGATCCAAGATTTTAATCTCCTCCCATGTGCAGAGCCCTACAAATCTTCCAGTGAGGTATTAATCTCTTCAGAAGTTTCACACACAGGGATCATAGCAGAGGGTACACAAAGCTGCCTTCTTTCTTTTACTGTCTTGAGTCAAGGCCACAAAAGCTATGCTCGTATCATGAAAGACATCTGCTCCAGGGAATGATTCCTGGCATCTAGGCCAAGCAGTGCAGGGGCTTATGTGCTACTCACATTTAGCCCTCTCCACATGCCCACAATGCCTAAGACTTGCCTTCATCTCTCCAGGCTCCACCGTGGCCCTGAAAGATCACAATTAAAAGGAAAGGGCGTCATGTTAAAATGCCTGCAATACCTATGTCACCATCCACCAGAGAAACACATCATTAATCTGATGCCAAGGTATGTGTCGCGTGGCCCCAAGGCATGGCATGAAGGTGTTTACAGATGTTGTAGGTAGAAAGGCTTTTTGATATTACAGAGCCCCATAAGGCAGAAAGCACCAAGCTTTGCACTCTCCAAACTATCCACAAGCAATGGAGAGAACTAAATCCCAAGTCACGTTTATATTCATTTCAGAAGAAAATAGTTGTTTCATGTTAAAAAAGAGTACAGAACCAAACTAACAGTGATCAATGGATCACACCAGGGAATTAAATTCTTTGACAGTGCGGGTTCACCCTCAGCGAGTTACTCCAGCCAAAGGCAGATGAAAGGCTGCAGCACATGCATCTGCAGCAAACTGCAATCTAGGAAACAAAGAAGAATCCAAGACTTCTGGACTGTTGGGCTAATTCACTCATCTAAAAGAAAGAGATTCACAAGGACATGGATGACTATTACTTTTACCTGAATTACTCCAATGCTTGTTTGTGAACCAAGACCCTATTGTGCTGAATACTGTACAGCCAGAGATTAAGAGTAAGTGGGACAAAAGGCAGACACAACACTAGTCACCCAACAAACAATTTAGGTTTTGATTTTTTGGCCAAGAACTGGACACACAGGGACGTGGAACTGTTGTGCAGAAGACAATATTGGAAAAGATGTACAGAGAGAAAGGTGAAGGGAAGAAATAGATTTGCCACTAGAAGCGTTAAAGAGAGCTTCTTGGAACAGTTTAGGTTACTGTTATTAAAATGCAATGACAATGATCATCAAGGAAATACAGATGTGCTTCTGCAGAAAAACATGGGAAATATTTTCTTTCAAAACTGCAAATACAGGATTTAAATCTTTGTTTTCTGGTTATTTTCCAACAAATAAGAAATTAACAACGTCAATTTCTCTTGGCGATCAGGAAGGTATTGTTACCAGTTCTTTTGTATACCTTTGTGCTTGGCAGACGTACTTCTCTGATGCTGAATTGCAGCCACCTTTCAGGTGAGATAACAGCCTGCAGCGGTGTCAGCCACAATTCACAGCAGCAGCTTGCAAAACCTAAAGAAGCCTTTCCCGCCTGGAAGCGGTGAATGAGTAATAGACTGAATGCACAGGTCCAGCTGGCAACCTGAGAGGACACGAGACCTAAAACTTCCACTCCTATGAACTGGGCACAAGATGCTTAATTCCGCAGTAGATGAGAGCTTCAGCTTTACATCTACAAATCAGCATCTCTCAGCAACATAGTGCCCTCTAGCCTTAAGCTGGGTTATGGTTTAAGCCTTAAGAGTAAAAAGCTCAGCGATATGAAATACTAATACAAAGCTTTATGTCCGATCTTCAGTCTTATCTTTCAGGCAACGCATTCAAATGCTGATCAGCTCTGAAGAAATCTGGCAGACATGCAATGCCAGGAAACACAGTATGCTCAGATTTCGCACCAGACGTAACACCCTCTCAGGCTTTTCCTTACCAAAGCTGGATGATTTACCTTCTCTATACACAAAATCCAACCTTCTGTGTATTAAAATACAGGCTGTATTTTGAGGAAAGAGTTAAAGGATTTGGTGCAACTAAAACCCAGAAACAGCCAGAGAGGGAAGAAAAGATGCCTTCTCTACTTAGGTGGATGGGCAAAAGCTACTCCACTGTATGCTGCAAACTCCTGCAGGCAAAGACACTTCCACATGACACCCTGCAATACCGGAGTCTGTGAAGGTTGTTAAAAATCCTCCTCTGATGCTGCACTATTGGCAGTAAGGTGTGAAAGGAGGAAGGCGAAAGAGAGATGAAAGAGATTCCAAACGCCGAGTCTGCCTTGATAACCATGCAAACCGTCTCCCCCCTCAGAAAAGTCTTAATGTAACGTATGGGAGAAAACGAGTACAGATGCATTCAGCACCTCCGGATCACTGACCCGACGGCAGGAGAGGCTTGCTCTGCTCCCCACCGGGCACTCTGTAGTGCCGTGACCAGGATGGAGACAAACCGGGGAGCCGAGAGACCTGTCCCATCCTGTGCTGGATCTTGCTGAGCAAGAAGGGAAGATCCACCTTCAGGAGGGAAGGAAACTTCAAAATTATAACATTAAAAAAAAAAAAAGGAAAGGCAACAGCCAAGCAGGGGATGAAAAAGGGTGAGGAAGAAGAGCTGCATTTCCACAGCAAGCTGCCTTTCCGCACGCCTCCGGGTCGCCGCTGCCCCCGGCCGCCTGGAGCCCCGCGGGCGCCTCACCTGCGTCCCCGCAGGGGCAAACGGGGCGGCCGCGCCGGCAGCCAGGGCTGCCCGGGGCCGGGTGCCTTGCCCAAGGTCAGGCGGGGGACGGCTCCCCGAGGCAGCGCCTCCCGCCCGGCGGGGCACGCTCCGCGCTCGGGGCACCGCACCGCGCCCGGCCCCGTCCCGTCCCGTCCCGCCGCCCGCACACGTGCGCCGCCCCCCGCAGGCAGGCAGGCAGCCCGCCCGGCGGCGGACCGGGGGCTCGGCCGGGCCCCGCCGCCACTCACGTAGTGCTTCGAGGGGTTCCTCCGCTTCTCCACGTCCACCACGTTGGCGTCCAGCACGCTGTAGGAGAGCATCTTCGCGCACCCCGCGGCGGGGCTCCGCCGCTCCCTCCCGGCGCTGGCAGCACCCTCCGCCGCGCTGCCCGCCGCGGCGATGCCGGCCGGCGCGGCGGGGGGGGAGGGAGGGAGGGAGGGAGGATGCCCCGGTGCCGGCTCCGCCCCGTGCCGCGGCAGCGGCTCCCCCCTCGCGGCGGCGGCGGCCCGGCTCCGCGCCCTGCCCGCTGCCTCAGGCTGCGCGGCCAGTGCGGCGGCAGGGGCGGTGGGAGGGGCAGGGCCCGGCCGCTGGCCCCGCCCCCGGGCGGCCCCGGGGGGCGCCGCGGGAGGGGACGGGAGGGGACCGAGAGCCGCCGCCCCCGTGTGGCGGGGGGCGCGGCCTGCCCTGAGATGGCGGCCGCCCGCGGCCTGCCTCCGGGTGCCCCCTCACACCCCGCGGGGCGGTGGCGAAGGGCGAAGGCCGGCCCCCTACCTCCCGGAGCTGCCCCCAACCCCCGCCGGGCCCCCACCCTCCGCCTCGGTCCGGGGCTGCTCAGACACCCCGGCCCGGCCGCAAGGAGACCCCGGGGGAAGGGACCGCCCGCGGCAGAGGAAGGGCGGGGTGCCTCCGGGGCCCTCCATCCCTGCAGAAAGTGTCCGAAATACCCTTCTCGAGCGGCCGGCCAAGGTCGCGCCGGAAACCCGCGAGCGAGAGGGGCCGAGCCCGTAGCCCACCAGGCTCCAGCTGGGAGCTCAAGGCCGGCCACCGTCTTGGGGAGGTCCACGCTGCCCTGGCCTGCGGGGCCGCAGAAGGATCAAAGCTGGAGGAAGGTCGATACAGACTCTCGTGGGCTTTTAGAGCGATAAACCCATTTCAGCTCTTTGTATATACATATATAGATAAATGAGCATCATCTGCCCCAGTCACACTTCAAGAAAAGTTTGCCCTAGAAATTTCAGGTTGGTTTGTTTTTTGTTTTTTTTTTAATAACACGTCATTACTTTACATACGATTATTTGAAAGTTACATCAGAAATGGGAACTTACGTGTGATCTTCCAGCCCTCAGCTCGTTTCATGACATTCATTAGCTAGTCACCAAATCAACTGAAGACACTAAGATCTCCCGGTCCTCTGAAGCCTCTTCAACAGCAGCCCATGCAGATTTTCCAGTAAGCTTCCGAAGTGCTGCTGACCGCTCCAGACCTGCAAGCCTAGGAGCGCAGAAAGGTCCCAGCTGCTAGGAAAAAAAGCCCCATATTTACAGTGAGAATGGTCAACCTCATTGTGATTTCATTATACATGCTATAGGCACACCTTCTGAATCACAACTTTTACAAGGGTTATTAGCCCTGCAACAATGATCATGAGAGAGACCCCAGAGTCACAAAGCCATAGATAGTTGAGCCTGAAGGCTGATGTTTGAAAGTGGTTGGTTTCAAACCACAGCTGGTTTCCACGAGCAGCTTAAAAAAAGAAGGAAGACGACGGGGGAAAAGCTGATGTGCCCACCTCTGTTGTCGTTTTTCAGGCTTGTCTTTTCTCCTTCAGAGCACCCTCTTCCCTCCTCTTCTTTGAGGGATTTGCCACATCTAATCCTCATGCATGACACAAGGCAGCAGAGCAATTATTTACATTAGAAACCTTTACTGTTTAGACTGGCCAAGAAGTCCCTGGTGTGCAGAGCAAACAAAGAAAATTCTTCCTTGAAAATGTAAATATTCAAATAACCCATTGATAAAAATATTCCTGGCGTGGCCAGTCTTTTGGGTCTTGGATGCCTCTTTCCTGTGAGCCACTATCAATATATATCACACATTCCATCCCCTTCTCCTATCACCCTGTCAAAAAAAAGAAGAAAAAAAAAAAAAAGGTCCCCCCCATGGTTAAAAACACTCAGGGTTTGTTTTAAATCAGCTTTCAAAACATGTCATTGTGAGGGAAAGAGACAAAACACATCATTCTCCAAACACTCTGCCCCGTCCTTCCTGACATTCTTACTAACTGGCATCTTTTTACTGGTAATTCTTCTCATCTGCCTTTGGAAGGAAGGAGCTGCTATTTTCGGTCCAACCTGAGACCGGTGCTTTGGGGTTTGTGCTCCCTTGGTGTCTACCCCATACTTCCACGGCATCTGGTCCACCGTTCACCTTTCCTCTATTCAAGACAAGTTGATTCTCCACCGCTCTAGACAACCTTCTCCAGCTGCGAAGCCTGCCCAGCCCTTGTACAGAGCTGGCTCCCCTCCATCGTCTGCCCGTTTTGTGTTCACTGCCACCTTCTGCTCCCCTTATTTGTTTGCTGCATCCCTCCATCTACATAGGAAAAATGCATGTTGCTAGGGGCATGGATTGTTCTTTTAAAATATGTACAACACCCAGTCTAGTGGGAGTCCGATCCCAGACTATTGCAAGACTGGCAGAAAATAACTGAAACCCCTTATTATGCTGCAGGCTTGGGAAAATCTGCTCCTCTCTTAGGCAGCAGCTGGGAAAATGAAGCTGACGGCACTTCCCAGCCTTGTGCTAGAGAGCCAGGCTCCAGCTGCTGGGACTGAATGAGAGAAAGTCTGAGTACGCAGCAAAGAGCACGGCAGGCTCGTTGGATGACCGACCCCATGTGCCGAAGAGCCTGTACCTGACTAGGACCAGAGGCTGCGGCACTGTGAATTTGTAGGAAAATAACTAACTAGGGATTTTAATCCTAAATCTCCTAGTATTTATATTTTTTTCTTAAAGTCTCCATTACTGAAGAACTATCATTACATGGGAATATCACTGCTATTATTAACAATTTGAATCCATATATTAATATCAGTATTAACAGCTGATTTAGTAATTCACCTTTATAGACTCATGCTTCCAATAAAATTCAGCTGAGGAACACCCTGGGAAATTGAGACTTCTGAAGACTGAGATAAACTAGCTATTTTAAAAGCTTTTTTCCTACTCATTTGCTAGGTGGGTATTTGGGCAAAGAATTTTTTTTTCTTTTTTTGACCAAACAGGTAAGCACATTAGCCTCACAGACCTCATACAGCTACAGCCCAGCAACCTCGACTCTGCTCCAATTACAGCAAAAGCTGATGCGTGACAGAATGTGTGTGTGACAGTCTCAGAGCTGGAGCATGACCTGAGTTTTCATATTTCAAGAGGACTTTGTCATGCTGGCAAATTTGTTGTAAATAAGCATTTGAGTTGTAAATTGAAAACACTTGGATCATGAAATCAGTGAGAAAATAAAACAAGGGACAGACTTTTCTGTGCTCCATTAGGGCCATTTCTGATGCCTCTTGTTAATTCATGGCATATCACTGTAGATAAGTAAAGCCCACTGAATATTAACCACGCTATGGCCTAACAACCCTGTCTGTAGTGGCTCGAGTTGCTGTTAAAGATGACTTTTCTATCTGGTTTTTGCTTTTCTGTTTGCCAGGGCTGGGCAGCCAGGTCAAACACAGTGTTTTCCTGTCCCACTAGCTAGAGGAGGCTCTAACGGTACTCAGCACCCTGGGGGGAAGCAAAGTGCCCCGCGAGCTCAGCCCCTTGGGGGAAAGGGAGTGTTTCAGTGCTGTGCATGACAAATTAGCCACACAACTCATTACTGGCAACTAGAGTTGCATGCATAATCTGCTAGACATGGTACTAGAGATGTGCCCCTTAGGGGTTTTTTGGCTCTGATGTGCAACAGCACAACACAGAGCCTTTGTTACACTCCCATCTCAGCTTCTGTACTTACAAAACCTCAGCTTCTTAAAAGGGCTGCTTTCCATGCAGTCCTTCCACTTCAGGGTATCAACATACACGTCTTTTGATAGGAGCGACAAGAATAGTAGAGCCTGTCTGGCATTCAAATATCAAACTCTGAAACACAAAGCAAGATGCAATCTTTTTTTCCTATTTTTTAAAAGCCAATTGCATTTCATCTTCCTGGGAGATTACTGCTCTTCAAATGAAATTCCGGAGATAAATAGGCCCAGCTAATGTGATAGAAAGGAGCTGAAGAAACCAGCTGCAGTCCTGGCAGAGCAGCCCCCCGAGCACAGTAATGTGCCCCTTCCCCTCCCAGTCTCCTCACCAGGGAGTGCTGCTTTATCAGCCCCTGTGTGCAATCTAGTATAATGGAAAAACCAAAATAATCATTCCCCCTGCTAGCAGTGTACATGCTTTCCCAACGGCATAACAGCTTTTACTTACATTATGAAAGAGCTGTTTCACCCCCTTGACTTAAATTATAGATTATCCTTTTCTTGAAGCAGCTATCTTACAATTTAACCTTTTCATGACTAACATTATTTTTCAGTCCTCTCTTACCTGAGTTGTGGATGAAGGATTTCCAACAGCAGTATGTGCACTGCATGCTCTGTTTAGGGTAGCATCAGCAAATTGCAGACTGTTTTTCATCCATGTACACCTTGTACTTTTCCATTGTTAGGAAGGCTTTGTAGAGATTTGTTGACATGGTTAAAAAAAAAATAAAATAAAGTAAGCCCAAACCACACTTTTCTTTATGTATTATATACATGTCAGGCTTACGTTTGAGACAGCTGAAGTTTATCAAACTGATCACAGGTTTGGATTGGGATTCCCCAGGTTTCTTCCTGGATGCTATCCCTGACTTCAGTCGCTCTCGCTGTTCTCAAAATAGCACATTTTGAGACTGGCTTCTGCCTCATCCTCTGCAAAAAACTTGGCAATCCATTATTGAAAATGCAGGCTTGTTACAAATAAAGTCAATCTAGGAAGAAGTAGTCTTTCTTTGCATTTTCTTCCCATGTTACTTCTAAGTATATACACGGACATCAAGTCCTCCGTATTAACAGATTCAAAATTTCCACCAAGCCTTTTTAAAACTTGAATTTCCTTGTTCACTATTTTTATTCATTCAACCCCTTCTGAAACCAAACAGTAATTTTATTTGGCTGCACATCCCCTGGAGAAAGTAGAAGAGTTTATCTGCCAGTATCCAAACCAGAGAACATTTGACTGATGGACTGTGAATTATAAAATGTATCAATAAAACCTTATGCAAAGTTAGTCATGGCACTGCAGTTAGACCATAGATGATAAAAGCACAAGCTTGACACTGTAAGGAGAAATCTGTAACATGCAACCTCTACCACTCAGCAGTGGAGTGCATTGATTTTTTTTTTTTTTTTTTTTTTTTTTTAAGTTACCTTCATGCAAAAGCAAAGTGGTTTTCCCAGCAGAGAGACTTCTTTAGGAGGAGCACTTTTGGACCTCCTCAGCAGCAACATCATCCCATGGGTAGACACAAACAGTATTTTTCTTTCCCTAGTCATTCCCAGGTTAGACTTTGTAGGGCAGTAGTGGAGATGCTTGGAAAACCAAATGCCCTGTAGGATGTTTATTGCTTGGAAAAAGGAATGAGATCATCCCAAATCAAAAAATGTCTTGTGGGAAGTGGAGCTATAGTTTCTCTAGCAGGGCCTGGTGTAGGTGTGTTTTTCAGCTTGGAGCAGTGGACACACCATCCACATAATTCCAGGCATTTATTTGGATCCAGGTATGTTTTAAGCTATGGCCATGCAGCACCAGGGATGCAACCCTAAGGACCATTTCACTAACAGGAGTCTTTCTCAGCCCCTGGTCTAGTGACTGAGGCACGCAGAGACCCCCTATGAGACAAGGGCAGCTTCTCCTTCAGGACCGATTCCATCAGTTAGTAACAGCATTTGGGTAAGTGACAATTACATTGTCCTGAACATTTTGATCCTCAAAGGTGTTTTGGTGGCCAGCTCTTAATTTAGCATCTAACTTCGAGCACCCAAGGCAATGGTCTTTTAGAAAGGACAAAATACCCTGCAGAACAGGGGAACTGTTAAAGAATAGTATAAGGAAGGCAGAGGAAGAGCATATAAATATTACTGTGCGCTATATAAATTTGTCCAGCTGTTTATGACAAATGTTCTCTTACTCCATTTTTTCCTGCTTTCTAATTGCAGAAAATAAAATAGTACAAGTCCTTGCTTTCATTACATGCAACACCTGCTGCCTGTTCTGAAACAGATGTCTAAAGCATCATTAGGCAATTATTTCTTTAGCCTTCTTCAATGGGACTAGTTTCAAACATCTTTGTGCTAAATCTCCTTCCTCAGCTTCCTCTGTATTTCTCATCCTTTCCTACGTTCAGAGTTCCAACAAAAACTCCTCTCTGTATCAGTTTGCTCCTCTTATGTTTGTCCTGGATCACTGTACTCACAGAAGGACAAAGAGAGAGACTATAAGTACTTTGAACCAAGAATTAAGTTCAAGAGATTTTATTCAGGAAAAAAAGACAAGGTGAGGGAAGAAAACAATGAGAGAGTATTAGTCAACAGTGGAGGCAGCAGTTTCAGAACACCAACTGTAGGTGGTAGGACAACTCCTACACTCTCAATGTGAATTACTTAAATTTTGGCAATAGGAGAAAAACCCAACTCCAAGCACCCTTTTCATTTCCCTACCACCTTCGTACCTGGCCAAGAAAAGCACGTCTTAGAATCAGGTAGGCCTGCAGGGCTTGCATGACTCTGTTGTTCAGGAAGACATTTGATGGAACCAATTCTTCCCTCCTATTTCCAAATATCACTGTAGTATTTGGATGAGGTCTCTACTCCCGGAAGGAACAATGAACTTTCCAGGTCAATAACAGACTTGGCACATGCTTCATTTAATCACATTGGCCGTCACGCAGTGACATACGTTTGCATTCATCTTACCTTGTTCACAGCAGAGGTGGGACGACTTTGCTGTCTGCTTGTTCATCCCAGGCTAAGGTGGCAGAGAGCTCCAGTTCTAGCTGGTAAGGAAGGAGCGTTCATTCTTCCAATCAATAACAAAAAGCAAGCTAAAACAAGAGCTGTAGGACATGTTGTGCCAGGTTAATTGGCACCGCACTGTTCAGTGGTTCAACACTTGCTGAAAATCGTTCCTTTAGGTTATTTCTTTCGCTAGCAAATTCCTGGTTATGTTATGCTCAGGCAATCTTGTTAATCTGGGCTGGTTTCAGCTTGTAAATTACTGTGACTAGTATAGCCTCCATTGTACATTTAAAAGATATTAGTGGGAATGGGCTGGTGGCATCCCTAACAATCAGTTACTCAAGTTTCTACTCTGATGTAGATGCTATAACTTTACCAGATTTTAACAGTTCGATTTGCAGTTTCCCATCACGAATGTCTGCCTTGGAGTGATCTCTACAAGCAAACTTCAGGAAAAATAGTCCAGTCATTTCTTAAAAGAGCACTGCAGAACAAGTACTTCTTGTGGCACCTCAAGTTACTGAAGTTACAAAAACAGGTTCCTTGGGACTGTCTCGTGTGTGGTTTCTCTAGTGCTGTATGATGGAGTTTCTTCCTTCCCCTTAATGGAGGCACTAATTTGGGCTTCCCTCTTCTATCAGTGCATCCATTTTCTAAAAATGTGCAAGACTATAACAGCTCAGGGTCCTTCACCCCTCTTAACTAGCCAACAGATTAGAAAGTCACTTGGGGTGGTGGGACAGAAGTTGACAAATGCCCAAGTATAATCACATCAGAGTATAATCACACTTTCTCAGAAAAAACAGGCTAAAAGGAGACACACTAACTAGTAAACACACAAACTAGAAGTCCACATCAACTTTGCAGATCATGTCTGCAATGAAATCTGCAAGGACATGAAAGTGGCAGGGAGAGGCAGATAGCTTCTGTCATGGGCGTGACTTGTGCTTGCTCAGGTTTGGGCAAGACACAAGTGTTTTACTTTTTAATTATATTTATTTTGTACTTGGATACCTGCAAGAGAACCACCACTAGAATCTCTGAGGGTGCTACTGGGTCTTTGGGAGGGTGGGGTGGAAAAAGTGTCATTTTCCTGAAATTGCAGCTCTTGCCTGCTGCAAACTACATGGGGAAGAACGCTCAAGAGTGAAGTGGTTGATATCTGCCTCTTCTGGTGCCTAGACAAGGAGCGACGCAGAGCCTGCTGGAATTGGAATGGGCTGTGAACAGTGGCAGGTCAGTTAGGCAGGGTGATTATACTGAAACATTCAATTGCCAAATGCTGACAAGGATATTTGAGTTAGGAAAGAAAAAGGGAACAAAGTAGAGAGGAAGAAGGTTTGACCAGGATCCGTGGTGCAGAGATGAACCATGAGACTGTGAATGAAATGAAGGGCCTGAGAAATGACAGTTAGAGGAGAGAGTGGAGAGCAGAAATAGATGAAAGAAATTAGGGGGAAAGCCTCAGTGCCTGACAGGGCATATTGCTGGGAATGAAACCCAAGATCCCCAACTCAGCATTTCACTGCTGCCAACAAATATCCACAAAAATGTTTCTGCAATGCTGGGGCTCCTGGAGGATGGTAACCAATTACTGTAATTATTCTTTTATCTCTGCGGCTGAACTTTTGTTTGCTCGCTGGCCTGCAGGGTTGGGGCAGGAGGGCTGGAGACTGTGCTGAAAGACGGCAATAAAGAACGTAGCGCCACACTGACAGGAAGTTTCAAAATTCAGGTTGCCCATGGGATCTGAACTTGCTCCCTTCCCTTTTAGAGGTAAGTATAAAGATACAAATCTTTGCTAGGCACATCTTTTCCCCACAGGATCAGCTTACTCCCAAAGTAAACCAAACTGCATTTCTTTGACAAGCAGATTTTCAGTACTTTGTCTCCTAATTCTCCATGTGGCTCCATGCCTCACTGGCTGCTCATTGATGAATTCTCATTCTGAATAATGAATTAACAACTAACTCCTATTTATGTGTGTTCATCACTGGAATACGCAAGTATGGACAGATCCACAAAAGTAACAGCTTTCAGTCATGTAGCCAATCTTTAAGTTTTTCATTTATTATTTTGAAAGAAAAGCTTCATTTTCCCAGGTAGCTTGTGTAAAATACATACCCTCATGGGTACAACTTACAATCCAAAGATTTGAGAACAAGAACACTCAGAACTCATTTATCTGGATTTCTATTGTTAAGAAGTCATTTAAGAAGTCATAAGAGAGAACAGGATTCCAGGAAAAATATTTGGTACAAATAAAAACAGGGGGACCATCATTGCCTCATAGGACCTGGAGAGCAAAAAGACAAGACAGGCAAAACAATATGCACAGGAAGAGAAGCAGAGAAAGATAAAGCTATTAGCAAACGTGGGGCTTGGACTAGAACTAAGTCCCACTCCAGCATCTATCCGTTCATCCACTCCCACAGAATTCTTCTCTAACAGCTCCCACCAATAGATCTCAAGAGCTTTTAATGACTAACATTAAGAAAAATTGAGGCTTATGCCCTACACAGGGAGCTGTATTATCCCCAATTTACAAAAGAGGGAAACTGAGGCATGAAGCAACCTCATCTCTTCTCTCACCTAAGCAGATGGTGGGGACTGAAGGTAGAGTTGTTCCTTCGTTTCCTCACCAGAAAAGCAATCACCTTACATTTTGCTAGAATAGAATACTAAGATTCTTTGGTAATTTTTGTTCTCAGGTGCTGCATTTCTATGGAAACATACCTTTTTAAGGTAACATAAAAATGCTGACTGCTTTTAAAAACTCCATTTTGCTTACTTGCCTTTTACTGCCATTAACTGTTTCTATGGAAACTGGAACTGGCCATGAAGCAGTCCTACAACATGAATTCTCACTTGTCAGTTTTACATTGAAGTGCCACCTTCAAAGTCCTTTAATAAACCAGTAATAATTGTGTTGCCTAACGAGTTTTCAAATTAAACAAAACAAGAAAGCATGCTTTCACTGAATGTTCTGCACAATATTTTGTAGGTGTGTTCCAAGTCTAAGAATTTTAACAGTGTGCATGATATGACTCTCTTGGTTAAGGATATGATCTCTAAACAGAGAGACAGTTTATTAGCAGTAAAAGCCCTAGTGTGTGTAGTTAGACTTACATAAAGGTGACTTATACCAGTATGGGTATGTCTAGACTGCTGTCACAGAAGCATACTGTAGAGATACTGAGTAAATGGGTAAATCAACCTACAGTGAGCTCTGTGCTCCCGCAGCTAGCTGGGGTACTTCTGTGCAGGCATATGCGTATGATATTCCCTGTAGGTACAAGAGAGGGAATGCACTCAACCAGAGTAAGTGTTAGTCTGTGTTAGGTGGCTACCGTGGAAAAAATAAAGCATGCAAGCTTAAGGCACAACTATTCTGTACAGTTATTCAGAATTAGAATCTGTGTAACTTAAATCTAGGCTCCTCCATTAGTTTTACTTTAACCTTTCACTCTTGTAAAAACTGTAGGCTCCCTTGGGTTCATTCATATTTCCCTGAGTTAACTCAAGTGAGAAAAATCCCTTTTTCCTGTTCTTGGGCGGCAATCTCCAACAGAATGTACCCTCAATCACAAGAGTCCAGCATCGCCAGCAAGAATCAGCTTTAAAACTTCCAAGGACAGGTTCTTTCCAGAGTCACTTATCTGTCTTTCCCGAGATGAATTCTTCCCACCTCATCTCTGATGCTTTGCAGTTGATCAGTGCTTTTAAATTGCAACAGGGGCAGAACAGAGAGGGAAGACACTTTGTGTCTGCATCAACCTCCAATGCATAGAAAATAGGTGGCCAGGGGTTTTAGGCAGACTTTACACACAGAAACGCATCTAAAACACAGGAAGTGGAGCATCAAAGTTGGAGGCAACAGAACACATTAGATGCTGCGCATATGACTATCCAAGCTGCAAAGGACAAAGATGTAATCCTATTTGGTATGAATTTATTTTAAAGAGACCCTAAAGAGCAATACGATCTCCAGACTATCTTTTCCTCCAAGATTCAGCTGTGCAGCGCTCCTCCCAAAACTCATCCAGCCCACACACTTGGCTGACACCCTCAGGAGAACTAGAGTCTTTCTCTCTTCTAACCTAAGAGAGGATGATCCCCTTTCCCACTGAGCTAGCAGTGTTCTTTTAACCCTTTCCCAGCAAAATCAGATTTTGCTAATATAGGACTCTTCAAAAAAACGGCCAAGTCAGTCTCTTAAATTAGATGCCATGCTCTTCCATATGGCCCAAGACACAACATACTTTCCTTAAAATATCCTCAAATTCATGCCAAGTAGGCGACTTCTCCATAATCAAGCAGTAACATATGGTTAACTCCTGAAGTGAGTCTGAATTTAGGAATCGATATTCCAAACTACTTCTTCCATAGACAGCCTTTGTTTTTAAGCATCACTTCAAACTGATCAGTAATCAGAGCAGGAATGAGAGAAGCAAACCTCCCCTGTGGCCAACCAGATCTTTTTGTAGGCATGAATTAAAGTTGCAATTCCCCTCAGTACCACTTCACTCAGAATCTGGACTTCTTTCCCTGCTTTCCAGAGATGTTTTTTTTTGGGGGGAGGGGACAGGAAGAAGACTTCTACAATTCTTTCTTAATCCTCTTCTCTTTTATTTCCTTCTGCACAAATACATCCTTTCAGCACCTGTTGAGGCCCATATTAAGATCTAACTAGAAGGTACCCAACTCAAAACAGAGCAGCAACGCTAGGAGTAGGGCAGCCTGCAGGGAAACCAACTATTGAGCCCTGCAGCAAGTAGGGAATTTACAGCAAAAGAATGATTCATACATAGTTTTCCACCATGGACAAACACACCATCTCTTTAAGGCCAGAGTTTTCCACAGGCCTCTGAATGCAAATGCCAAATATTTTGTCATGCCTTTCTCTAGCCTATATCTCACTGCAGCCAGGGCTTGGAATAAGGCATATAATGTAACAACAAACCAGAGACCTGGCACACATGGGGCTACTCACTGGCTTTCCTCATGCATATGGTTTATTTTTCCCTGCTATGTCAATCCTTATAGGGCTTTACCACTACATCCGCCTCCTGGGAGTCTGCTATTTCAACTGTTACAGGGAAGGTGCAGAGGAAAGAGGAAGGATACATTCAATCCTTTCAGTTCTTTTCAAGTTAAAGGTCTCACCTCCACACCATTAATTAAACAGATTAATTAAACAGACAAGCCCCTGCAGCAGCAAGCCCTCTCTAAGGATAAATACTGAACAGCTCCAGGCTTTGAACTGTGGCACATAACAGAGTTCTGATTATTCCAGATAAAACATCTTGCATGGTAACCTTCTTTAGGCCAATGTTATTTCATCAATGTCTTGTGTTCCTCTGCAAGCACAGATATGGCTAGTATTTTTCCCCAAAGGTGACAAGGAATAGAAGACACAAAAGGCAACAGGGAGCATGGATATTACAGCGGGTCTTGCTAGCTTTCATATTTTCTTTTCCAAAGCATCTGATTTATGGTTTACCATTTATGATGTAGGAAGCAAACAGCAAAATGGTGGCTGATTTTGAGAATTCTGGTCTGAACAGAATCCACAACACCACGCATCAGTAGCACACACGGTAGCCAGGGGAATCCAGACATGCTTGACAAGCAGTGGGCAAGGTTGCAGGATGGGGAAGGGATGCAGGACCCTGTTCCTGAGTATTACTTTTCAGAGAAAGGTGAGGACTGCTTTAGTAGTGGGAAAGCTGTGCACATTCAGGAATGCATATTTATAGACATGCGTACACCAACACTGCCAGGAAGGACAGGCAAATCTTTTGATTGTTTGCTTGCATGTCCTTTCTCTAGCTATTATAAAGTATACATAAAAAGAAAGATCCACAGCTGTTACCATATGGAAAGATCACAAGATCAGTCTTTAAGCCGGAAAAACGAGTCCTGACATGACCACTGCTGTAAACAGCGCTCTCTAGCAGTGACTCTTTAGGGCTCACTGGATGTAAATGTGAGGACGGCCATGTCACATCTTACTGTAGGGAAAGAGCTCAGCTTCTTTTCCAGCTCCCCTGCTGTATTAGGATGTCCAGAATCGGTTTGACACAACTTTCACTAGGAATAGCAAGGAAGTCAGCAAGGATATTAAAACAAGTATTTGGACAATTTCTCTAGAGCTGGACAAAAACAGCATTTGGAGAATCAGAATGCTCTTTTTTCCCCCCATCTAGATCAGACCAGATAATAGCAGCTTTCCAGGGTCACTCAACCTCTCCTTCTTCCCTCCTGAATGGACCCGAACGAATGTRTCTTAATCTTCTCTCTTTAAAATGCCATATAATATCCTTCCATAGTGCTGACAACATCACTGTTACTCTCCAGCAGTTCCAAAACACGGTGCATCACCACTTCAGACAGAGAGGGGTTGTAGCTCTGCCGAACACAAGTCAGGACATGAAGGAAATGGCAGCCTTTTTCAGCATCTGCAGAAAAGAAAGGAAAATGCAGCCAGGCATGGAGGAAAGACTTCAGTCTAGCTGCCTCTTTTTAACTATTATAATTCAGATTAGTCATGAAAAAAGCACAGCTGTCAGAGAGGAAGAACGCCCTAGGTACTAAAGCAGAGATGCATGTATTCAGAGGGAAGAGATCCAGTCTGTGCCTACAGTTCTCCAATTATCAACTGTTCCCACTGACTTTTCTGGGAAGTGTCAGGGCTGTAACACTAGTAATGAGGGTGAAAGATAACCAGTCTTGCAAACTCTAATATACAGGGCTCATTCAGTACAACCTGATGATAAGGTTAATAACTTAAGGGTACTTCCACTGTCCACCTATGGAAGCCATCCAGTTTCTGCAACTGCAGAAGAAACCAAATGAAAATCTTTTTGCTCATACCCAACTTCAAAAACATCTAGAACAGAAGGAAGGTCCGTGGCGAGGACCTGTAACTGCTTGCCCAATGCTGGCATCTTGTGGAAAAACTGCTACAGTGCAACTTTCATTCACCTAGCAATGCAATCCCATCCCTGCATTTCAGACTACTCAGACAATTACGGGAGTAGAAAGTCACAGAACTTCAGTATCAAATTTTATCTCCTTTTAAGAGGAATGAACCCTGAAAATGTACAAGAGAACAGAAATGTAAAAGTAATCCCCTCTCCTAGAGGGCAAGCCAGAAACAAAGGTCCTTAATGGCTGCAGTATTGTATGCAGCTACTCTGTGCCTGGTGGAACCATCATTTGAAGCTCAGCTGTCCCACTCAACATTTCCCCCAACAGACCCTGCAAACCCACCAATCATCAGTGCTGCAGGCTCCCAGTCTCCCCGAGTACTGAACTCCACAACAGATTTCTTTCTCCTCCATGGCTAACAATGGAAAACTAGCATAAATGAGACACATCAGCACAAACGACTTTCCTCCTCCTCAGCCCTCAGCTCACATGATGTAAGGTAAGTTTGATAAGGGTACTGAGAAATTTCCATGGGCCAGAGAGATCCCTGTATTTTGTTGTTGCTGCCTTTGGTTTTATTTTTGCCAATCTCTACTCTAGAATCGGCTGAGCCCCAGAACTGCCTTAGAAGCTGCTGAGAAAAGTCACTGGTAGATAGGAGGCAATGCTGAGTACTGGTAAATAAACAGTTCAGCCTATTAGGCTGTGATTCAGGCAAAGATATTTCTTTAGAAGTCAGTGATCCAGTGTGATTAAAGACCTTTGTGGCTGGTAGCCAAAAATGCATCCACCACCCTAGGACAGATAAGTGCAGAGAACAGAGCAATGCCTCTACCTGGTCATAGTGACTGTTGTTGCAAAGCAGGTAGCTGCATTTTGCATTAGTCATAGGTTTGTCATAAGAAGGTCAAAGTGCCCATCCCTGATCTACAGTAACTTAGCTTAAGTCTCGATGAATTAATTAGTGACTCAAGTGTTACCCAACGGTACAATACATACTTTCCTCCTAGATGCTGGTAGGAAATGGCATTTTGGGGTAGCTGCAGATGTGTACAATCATTAAGTAACCCAGAAACACTCCTAGTCTACAACCCAGCTTTGAGGGAATGCACTCCTTGCAGTGGAGTGATGCTGTCCCTCTTTCATTGACATACTGGGTTCTAGCTTTTGTGTACCAGCTGAGGTAAGTGAGGCTGTGATTAACTGTCTTGCCTGACTACCAGTATCAGAGAGGACAGAGTTATAGAACTGCTACCATTTGCCCACTGTGGACATCTCACACAGGGTCCATTTTGACATATTAAATTTAACTTCAAGAGGTTCTGGCTTTTTCCTCTCTACTATTAGCCTCATCTAAGCCTAAAACCAGAGCAAATGTGT